>JAQGAE010001395.1:0-23401 GCA_034696685.1 Julus scandinavius
TTGCTGATTTATCAAGCTATTTTAGACAATTTTTATTTTTATTTAATCTCTTTTGGTTTGGCTGGAATTGTGTTTTACAATTTCACCCATTGAAAGTGATAGGGTTGTGATCCAGCTTAATGAAAATTGCAAGTTGTTAAGTCCATGGCAAAACTGGTTTTGGTATTGCATACCTCCAACTACTTATTTCGTATTGTCCCCAAATCTGAACACCAAGTACTTAGCACAGATTTGGGCCCCACTGTTTCAAACTTCGATTTTTAGCTCTAAATTCGCAGAGAAATCACTGAAACAGTGTCAACTAGATGTGGATCTGACGACCTGCCATTGATCGTCAAGTTTTTCAAGGCAGAAAATGAAATTTCGGTACTTGAAAGCAGGGCCCAAGAAGGTGGGACATCCCAAAACCCACGACGTCTCCTTCAGATGCATCAGGCGGGACCGAGGCACTGCCACCAAGGCGACATTTTAAGAAAACGCAGTCGTTCCTTTATGAGAATCTCAGAGTTTGCCATAAGCAAGAAGGTGAAATATGGGAACTAATATCAGTAACCGTATTTAAATCACGTTTCATGCGTGCTGAATGATAGATGCGTGCCTTGAGAAGGGGATCCCCTCGCGCCCTTCGCTTCCGAATTTATGCCAACTTGGCAACGAGTGCCCCCTGTGCTCTTATTTATAAATTGCCTACCTATGGCACCTAATGAAAATAAATCAGGATCAAAAAACGCAACCTCGGAAGCGCGATGCCGTGGGGGCTCATCACCCGAAATAAGCGTCGAGTGAGTGATGAGGGTGGCACACGTATGGCACTAGCAGGGACTGCCACGGTGAGATTTATACGGTTCTATGGTTTATGAGTAGTTTTTAAAACGATAAATAATCAGAGAATGGCACAAAACTGAGTAAAACTGCAATGGCAACTGTCAATCATCAGCTCAGCATGTGATTGCTGAAGCAGAAGTACGTTTGATCAGTAAGAGCAGTTGTTAAGGCGGATGTTTCTTAACATATTATGCTGGATGTGCTTGCACAGTAAAAAAGTTCTTTAAGTCAGAAGAGTAAGGGAGACCGGGGCACAGTGGGACACGAAGCACAGTGGTACAATCAGGTTTTATCAGCAACCCAATGCTTTTGATTTGCAAAGAAGCTGTATGCAGCAAGCTTTCATTAACCAAAATTTCTGTGATCTGACCCAAGAATAGAAGAAAATATTTGCAGTTAAAAGTTTTTGTTTTTGAAAAGTAATTATTCAACTCGCAATTGGATTTTTATTCTAGGTGTAATTATAAAACATTAGTAATGCTGCAATGTACCATGGGCAAGTGTATATATCCAGCTATAATTTCAAACTATAGTTTATGTTAATTAGCCATGTTATCAGCTGTAAGGCCCAATTCAAATCAAATTGTTTATACGGGGTACAGTGGACCATAACCCAGCATACCCCAATTAATGTTTTTGAAAAATATTTTTATATTTTCTCATTAACCATTACTTTGAATAAAACCATGTATAAATTTACGTTTTAAAGTAAAAATGGTTAACACTCACAGAAACAAAACCACATTTGGACAAGTAAGCAGTGAAAATATGAAAGCTGATATAATTACGGTTAATTCTAATCGCTTTTATAATTTATACTTAGAATTTTAAATTTACGTGCTGAATTAAACACAATTAATCAATGTGGTTGTGTTGTTTTTCTTGTAAAATTTGTCTTAATTTCGCGTGGACAACTGTACCCCATGCTATGTCCCACTGTGCCCCGGTATAGGGCACAGTGGAACAGTCTGCGCAACTTACTTTAATCTTTAATAGCAAAAAAAGTAGTAGCTCTAAAACAATGACAAAATGTATACAGATCCTGTAGGCTTGTATATTATTGTGTTATCCTTTAAAAATGCTACAAGTTTAATATTTTTGGCAAAAAAAATAAATTCTAAAAAGTGTACCTACTGTGCCCCGGTCTCCCCTACTTGTCTAGAAGACTTCTGCATGTTATTTTTCTAAGTAGTTTGCTTAATCATTCACAGATTACACAACAAGAAGAGGCTTTGCTCATGATCGTAAGTCCTTGTAATTGAAACCATGAACTTGTTAATGAGCATAAGCATAATTAAACATATTTATGATGTAGGTGAACATTATCGCTGCACTTGCATTTGGTCCACCTTGCTTAGGAGAATGACCTCTGAAAACTGCAATCATGCAATTGAGAATGACATAACAGAAAGTGAGTACAAAAAAAAAGTGAAGAGTTGGCATTCTTGAACGTAAGTATAAACTCTGGCTTAAAAACTTTGTAAAAACTTGTTCCTGCATTACTTATCAAATGAGATATAACCTACGATGTCATCCTGTCGCTTTTCAGAACAACCTTAAATGAGGTTTCCAAAAACATCGCGTTACCTCACGACCCATTTCAAGAATGTTACAAACGTGTATCCCTTCAGATAAAATAAAATTCAGATATTGAAATTATGAATGAGTTTATTCAAATTATCAAGTTTTCCATTATAAGTAATTACATTAGAATAACTGAATACGCACATTAAGCATAAATATTATTAAATTAAAATCAGTATATAAACTTGGGGCAAAATTTCAAAATGCACTCCAGCGTGACAACGTAATAGTATATATAATTAAAATGGTAATCACTTCAACTTTAGTATATCAGTACACATAAATTAAAGGTGGCCCTGTGTAACTAGGTCGGCGATCTCTTTAAATGCAAAGATCTAACATGGGCAAAAGACTTGCTTGTATTGTTTCGCCAAGTGTTCTTTAAGGGATCTGGTTGCAAAGCCAAGCTTGTGACCAATAAGCTTATAGAGTGGCTCATTTTGGTAAAGTCCAGCTTTCCGCTAAGGCCTCAAACGTGTACTTACTATGAATGAGGTTTTGATTCCTTGCCTTATTTATGCACCAAAAGCACACAAAAAAAGCATTACAGAAAATCTATTTATATTCAATATTCCGGTAGTTTTAAAAATGAAATTACTTCCACCACATATACAGTATATCACCCAAAAAGGTCCTCATAATTAACATTATTATATGGTCCCACAAAGCTATGAACGTCACACCCGGATGCAATAACATATCACAGAAAATACTAGCTCCAAACCCCCCAAAGTTCGCCAAAAGCCAAACCCCTAACTCAGCATAGCTAATCGGCAATGTGGATTCCCTTGAACTCTACAAGGTTAGTAAAAAAGCTATTTTTTCAGAACAGCTTATAAACACATAATGAAGGTGATTTGAAATTCTAAGCTGGGCTATATCGCGCATCATTACCGAGTTCATTATGGCTTGCCTAAGTCTTCATTGGCCATAAAACGAGGAGAAAGATAAGCCTTTGTCTCTGTCTTCCTAATCCATTTGGGCTGAGAAGCAACGTTTTTTCCTTTTCTGATGTATACTGGGAATGAAATCTATATGGGCTCCAGTGTTGTCAAAAGGGAAATAAATTGAGTACCAGTTACCAGACAGCTAAACATTCCCAAATGATGTCCTAAACTTGTGAAAAGTCAAAGAAAGCGAGACATCTTGTGTCACAATCAATATTTTGATTAAACAGCTACAACTTTAAATTCTAGACATGTTTTCAAGTTTGGACAAGATATCCTAACCACAAAATATCCTAAACAGTGTCAAAATAGTGGGGAAAACACCATTGATAAAGTTAACAAAAAAATACATTCGAAAAAAAAAGGCTAACCAAGACTGTATTAAGTCAAAATTAAGACAATTTTCTCTAAACACATTGCTTAGTGGACCCTTCCAAAATCAAATCTTCTACAAAACATTTTGTGTGCGATTTCATGTATACAAATGAGATTTTGAAAAGAACGCATTGTTGTTGATGTTGAAATCAATCAAAAGTTTCCAAGATGAAAAATTTTCAATTAGCCAACTTGAAAGCACGAGTAATACCAATCTTCAAAGACAACGTTCTAATCCTTCTTAACTATTAGGCAATAGAGATTCAGCCTCATCTTGTCCAATACTAATCAATATAATCCCCTACACAAAGTCATTAGACATCATAAAGCACTTAGCAGTGCCTTAGCCGGCATTAAATCGATTGCATCAAGCAGCCAATTAGGCGTCATCCGTAGAGTGGGGTCACACCGTTGATCCCTGACCCTTAACCCCTCTCCATCGCTACTTGTGATGAAAAATTGGAACTTCCGGCGTTTGGAACACACCCGATCGATGAGTAAACCCTTTGTGGCGGAGCTCACCGGGTCAAGCTCAGTTGGGGAGAGGATGAGGATATGAAAAAAGGTCAAGAGAATTCAAACATTAATCCTTGCTTATCAAACCCTTGATGATGTAAACAGAATCTGTATACACGTACATCCTTGTTTACCAGAAAATGATCCTTTAATCCCTTTTTAAAATTTGTTGAATAAAAAACAACAACAAAATTCTCTGAATGGAGCAAATGATTTTCATGATAAACTATATTGATTCCCTATATCTATAATTGCGTTTTGTGCATTTACAGGGGCACAACTTCACCACTAATTGAATTTTTGTTTTCGATAAAACTGTCTTGATTTTGGATATTTTTATTGATGAAAATCATTGATTCTTCTTATATTTGCTGAACAAATTTCTTGTCTAAATCAATAAAGCATTTCGTTGACAAAACACATAAACGATTTTTTTTCCTAAATACACAAACGAATATTTTCATAAATAAATTTGTTGTTTGATTAAATTCTCTGAATCGTAATTAGATTTATTTCCGTCTCAAAAAGGAAAAAAATTACCTACTTATCATAATGTAAATTTAGTCGCAGGTCCCCAATAGCAATAGAAAAAATTACAATTTTTCCATTTATAAATTATGGAAGTTCTCAGTCAATGTCTTCTCAACAATAGAGTCTTTAACACTGCTGACTACATTCAAATATGTGATATGAAACACAGACAAATACAGCACCATTTCAGACTTTGACCAAAAAGTCCAACTTCCTCAATGAATGTCTTTGAAAAATTCAAAGCCCCCTTTGTTCTACCAATAGAAAACTCTATGGGCTGCCTAACCACAGTAAAATCCCAATGGAATCCTCGCGTCAACCATCATTCCTCCATCCATTCATCACCCAGTGACATTTATCCAAAATGCAGCGTTAATTAGTGCGAGAGGGGATGTTCACTGGCTAATGAGAAAGAAGTCTTTGTCAGGGATGGATGGAACGAGCAGGAGGCCATTGCTATACATCTAAAACAATGGCATTTTAAGAGTCGCATCCACGACACTTCCTTTGTCGATAAACAAAGAGACCCTCTTTGTTTTCCAATAAGGAGAAAAAGAAAGAGTTTGGGATATAGATAGATTTGTTCGAAATCTTGAATTCTCAAACAACATCAAGCGACTGGCCACCACAGCACACATTAAAACAATGACAATGCACAATGGGGAACCTTCGTGGGAGAGATGGTTTGAGAAATTTGTGAGGGAATCCCTCCAAGACATCGGCTATCAACGACTAACAAAAGTTGTTGAAGTAGACAATAGATGCAATGCTGGTGGAATGAGGAGAATAAAAATTGGGAGCATCTTTCAAAGAGTGAATTGGAGGAAGGATGTGAGCGGATAACATTGAGGTAAATCTCAAGGACCATCAAGAAGCTTCAAAATCTCGAGATTGTAAAGCAAACCTTCAGCAAAGAAGCATACAGCAAGAAAATGAATAGCAAGAGACAGACTTAAGGAAAACCTTAACAAAGCTAATAAAAAACATCTTGGAAATTCCTCTAATGCATCTTGGAAACTACTTAACAAGAATTTTGGAAATCCCTTTAAACGCATCTTGAAAAATATCCCAAGTCTTACGAAAATATTGAATACATTCAGACAAATATCAATATTGAGAATTTGGAAATACAGCAAACTACAATAAATAAACAGCGTGAGACTTTAATATTTAACTACAGGTAAGAAATGTAGAAATGTAGGAATTTCCTGTCTGAATGTGTGTCGCAGTAGTTTCTTAAAGTATCACTGCAACTGCAAATTCACTCAACATTTCATCAAAAACATTACTCGGCACATGTCCTCAGAAGCCGAGCCATGGCAAAAACAAAACAGCACGAAACATATTGAAAAAGGGGCCAAAAAATATGACATATGGTAAAGTACATGTCGCGTCCATTTGGGAAATGACTAGCGTCCATCTGTTGCCAGCCTGCGGTATACATATTGCGGTTGGGATTTAGCGCCGTTAAGTGCATTACCATGGACAACACGCTCATCGTTGAAGGGACGAGGGGTAATCTGTGGTTGGGATGAAATAGCCCCACATGGATTGCCAATGGTGACAGATGGCCAAACACAATCCAAATTGACAATGGTGAAGTGGTTAAAGGGGATTAGGCGAGAACGTGTTAGGAAGAATAACAGAGGTGGAGGGCGAGTAAACACGTCAGCGCCATATTGGTCGAAACATGTACAATGTAGATCAACAACAGTAGATAAAATCAAGAACAAGCCATTCGAGTTTTCCTTTCCTTTCCGGTTCCAATCTTGTACCACTTTCGTGTGCTCTTCCCAGCACTTCGTACTTATATCATTTCCAAAACTGACATGGTAATATTTGTTATAAACTTCACATGCAAGATGAACACATTTTCAACTCTTCAGCACAGTCAACAGTTCACAGATGACGGTCAAGATTGCCATTATCCAATGACATAAGTTACCAAATAGCAGTCTTCAACTAAACTTTGTACACACAGAACTTCACAAAGAAACTTATATACTATCTAAAAAAGTGTCCTTCTACAAAATTGTTTTAAATGTTTAAAAACATATTTTATTTATAATTCTCAAATCAAACATGACCATTTTTAAATGGATACATATCACTTTCTCTGACTGTTCATTCATTCTGAACGTCTTCTGAAGGGTACAAGTTATCTTTTTTATAAACTTCAGCTGCAAGATGATGACTGTTTCATGTCTTCAGCCCAGATGACTATTCTAAGATGAAGGTGAAGATTAGTAGTCATTGCCATTATGCAATGACTTCAGTTACCAAACAGTCAGTTTGAAGCTGAAATTTATATACACAGGAGTCACTGAGAAACTTGTACAACGTCTTAAAAAGCAACGTTTTCTTTTTCGGGGAATTTTGTTCTACTTTCAGGAAACCCACCGCGGTCTATTTCCAGCACGAACAAAAAAAAGCGCCATTTTGAAACGACATAATTCGTCGTGATATCAACTTGACATTTTTACGGAAGGCAGTTTCTTCATCGTCGTAAGCGATGCATTGTCGAGGCAATCAGAGTCAGCCCTGGATGGGATCCAAAACGCTGTCTAATTTGTGAGGGAGTCACAATGTAGAATAGAGCGGAGGAGGGGTTGAGGGTGGGACTGCGACAATAACAACAACAAAACACGGTGATAATCCTGCCTAGCTACAAGAAGAGCGCACTGGGACAACATCCGTGCGTCTTCATCGGTCTTCCGAAGAGAAACTAATTAAGAATTAATCCCTGGGACTATTGAAGGAGATTTCCCCGGATGGGGGATTCTCAAAGATCGGGTATTATAAGCGGATGAGCTGTGCTCACGGTCACGCGGTAACTAACCGAACCTTAGCTGAGATGCGTCAAAAGACTGACTGCATGGTGAGCATAACCGTGTCTATGATGTGTTTTTAAGTATAAACAATGTATTATTTAAGTAATTTATGCAACGGGCGTGTTGATGGAAGCATCCCAACAACGTGCTGAACATGGTTTTCCACAATGGCATCCAAAATCAATACTTGCTGATAATGTTAACTTTGAAATTTTTAAATTTCGTGTACGTTAGTGGATGTAACAGTTATATTTTCAACCAAATCGCAAACTTGTAATGTTCAAGACCAGAGGTTACATACACCGAAGAAGATGAAAGCTACCATATGGCACCCACGCGTAAATATGCTAAGGATCCATTTAAGAAAAAAGAAGAAAGGAAGAAAGAAAGAAAAAAAAAAGAAGACGAAGACTAGCTTCAAAATTTCTCCTGGGGTTGCGCGAGCCGGATTCACATCACAGTGATATCGATCGCAGATGTTTTCGCAAGACAACTTGCCACAAGCCGTTGATTTTTGCTTCTCCTCTGGACGAGAATATTCGTTCATCTAGGGTCATCATGGTCCCCTTACCGTGCAGGGAATCCAAAATCACGAAGAACATCCATGTGAATTTCGAGAAATTTTAAAGGAAATCACCCGATCCATAGTCTCAAAATGACCGTTTCGGAAGGAAGATAACAGAGAGAAAAACTACGCAACTCCAAACTGGATCTGATGCCCGAAAATGACCAAAAATGGTGTTCGCGATGCATTCCAAAGAGCATCCCAAGTGACGTTAAGCCATATTCCAAGACACATATCCTGTGACACTCCAGCCCAGTATCAAGAAAATTGGTTTGAAACCCAGAATGAATGAAGAAAATACATAAAAGTTACAGACAGAAAACTTGTAGTCAGAGAAAGCCAGCAAAAGCTTTGACAAATTCTGAGAAATATGCAATGGGGCAGTCGCAGCGCCACCAGGGTGGAATGGCGAGACACCCGGTTGGGAATTTAATATGTAGCGTTCTCCACTTGACATATCGCTCAAGTACTCCAAATATTATTTTAAAGTGCCAATGGCAGGTGCGTTTTTTTAACCGGGTGGCAGCATGAAATACTGGCATCACTTATCATAACTCGTTGCTCTGCAAAAATATTATCGTAAACGCGCGAACCGCTGTCAAGTGCTTAAGCATCCCTCGACCCAGCTATGAACTATAAAGCTTCATCACACCCTAATCATAATAAACACCAGCAAAATTAATATATAAACACGAGGGTGCATATGATTCACCAGTGGAATCACCCTATGTACTTACAGTGTATCATCACAGACAATTTAGTTCTTGGAATACAAATATCCCCAATTTATGTAGTGCAATATATACCAAAAAAAATTAGTTTTTTGTAAAAATGTTCTTGGCTAAACAAGATGGAACAAAAGTCATGGCCACCACATTTTTTTACCTAACTGCTATATCTATGAAAATTCATCATGGCCATCTCTTGGAATGTACTCATACAAACAGGCCATTCTCTTCCTTTTCCTAAATTGACATTTTGTCCTAAGATTAAGCCTAGATTAATTAAAAATCCAATGTAACATTGAAGTCTAAGTCGCTACTGACGTAGTAGCATTCTCCTAAAAAATTGGGTACAACCCACTCTACCATACGGCATTTATTTGCTGACTGTTGGTTACTGAATTGAATTAACCACTGTATGTAATTTAAGAATTTTCTTTCTTTTAGAAAAATCTTAAAAATAGTCAATGTAGTTTTAACAATTAATCTTCATATTCTTTCTTCTGTTTTGAATATAGGAAACATTGAAATTTAGATCATCATCCATTCTAAAAATCACTGTATATATTCACTTCAATCCGGGAATTTTTGAATAACTATCAAAGTGACCATATCATGCTGTATAGATTTTAGCCAGTAACATCCAAACAAAACATAAAGCTATTATTTTCTCATTACAACACTAACACAATTCCTTTCGTTGTCAATCCATCCTTTCTCAGATTAGAGGCGTGTTCGCAATTTTTGCGATGAATTTCACGAAAGGCTAAATTCCCTGTTTGCTTTGCTTTTCAATCCCATTTTCTGCATCTTTCAATTAGCCTAGGTTGCGAACCGACACAGAGGGACTAAAACAAGATTGAGAAACGAAATGAGACACCGACGAAACAAGCGATAAAAATTACGAAAAGTGCGAGGGATATAAAAGGAATGCACCGAGGTGGGGGTAAAAAAAGAACAAAACCGAAACAGCACCTTGTAAACACTGCGTTTTTTGCGTGTGCCAACTTTGGCGCCTCTATAAAAGTGCCTGTTTAAACGTGTTCAAACACGATTTCAGTCAAGTAAAGACTGCACATACAACGTAAACGTTTAGAAATACACTCCGGAGATAAATAGTGTACGTATATGTGAACAAAAAAATCATTCTCCAAAGAAGTATCACCTCTTTTGTATAGCTTGGCAGCGTCAAAAACAACTGAATTCGCATTTTCATTCACAAATAGCACAATTAAAACATAAAAAAGGAACATGTCATATTCGTTATCATTTATAAAAATACATACAAACTTAACTATGGCAAATTTGATGTTGCTCAAAGTTCTGGTTGCACACGTTAAGGGTAAAAAATTTACTCTTATGGGCAAATATATTTTGTAATTTCTGCGTGCTTTCTGTGAATCACAAATGTTCGTGTAAAGTCTAAAAATATCTAAACATAATTACTGATTTGAAGTTCTACAAGTGATATGCCATGTATTAAGTTCCAAAACCAAGTCACCCCACAATTCTTCCGCCAAATCAGGGAATTTCCCTTAAAAAAGTAGGTCGCAAACTCAATAACGTCGCTTGGCATCCTGCGCATAAACAGTAATCCCCAACAGTATTCGTGCGCCAATAGGGACAAGAGGCTAGTCTCGCGCATAATGAGATTCTGCGTGAATACGCAATTCGCGCGCATTTGACAACTAAAGCCGATATCCATTTAAGGGATGAAAAAAACCGGGTTCTGGTTCAAATAAATGGCAATTTCCGGTTAATCACACGCGGCAACCTTTCAGCAAATGAAATCCTATTTTTATTTAGGAAAACTGTAGATAGTTAAGTCATGTTTGGAACGTCTTCGTGAAAAATCCACAAGAATAACCAAACCTGTATATGTAGTATTCTATGCATCTAAAGAAGGACAACTGTTCAGGAATAACGCTATATATCCACAAAAAAACATGTAACCACAAAATGCAACATCTATCTATAAAAGTCATATCGGCCCATAAAATGTCACATAAATCCACAAAAATCCACAGTTGTCCATAAAAGCCATATCTGCACATATTCCAGAAAAATAGGCCAATTTTGTCTGGTTAACGGTTTTGCTTGGTTCAAATTAGTTTATTAATTCAGATTTTACACCCTGATTTAGTTGCTTTTAATAAGAAATATGCCAGTAGATATTTAGTTCAATATTGGTTTGATCAACTAGTTGTATCATCTAGTTTACTTGTTGGTTTAGTTCAGTTCAATATGTCTAAAAGTATAGATACAGATCAGTGTAGGTTTAATTCAGTTCCAGATCTGTTGACGAATGCAAAATTTACAAGATGACATTCTAAGATCTCCGACAAGGCTTAAACGAAGAACAGAAGAAAAAAAAAATAACGCCGTTCAATTTTTCACGATTTTTTTTATGGAAAAGCGGCACATAAGGGAAAGCGGGGAAACATCCTAATTTGCGATGCGTAAAAATATGCAAAATACAGCCTCGCTGACAAACTGCAGCTACTTGTGTTTTAATGAAAAACGGAACGACGAGGGAATATAAAAGTCATTCAAATTTCCTGTTCAGACAGATGAGGGGAAAACTCCACCAAGTCATAGGGAAACATTCAGAACGTGGAACATCAAACACATCGTTCGACCTGTGTATTTTGTGTCAAAATTTTAAAATGATCAACCAGAAACGCATGGAGAATGGCCATCATTTTCCGAAAACACGAAGAAGGAAGTCGAATTTTCGAAAATGTTGCTTGAATACAAATTCGGGAATTTTGTAAAGCAGCACGTTCTAAAAACGAATATATAAACATGACACTTGGCCTTAACGTCTGAAAACACTATTTTACATACATGTAAAAAATTGAAAAAACGAAATTCAATTTAATAATAAACAATTTATTCTTTAATTAGTTTTCAGAAATTAGTTTAATCAAGTAAGAGATTTTAGAAAAGATTGTGTGGATGAACTTCATATGAATTTCCAAATATCCCTCTACAAAGAAAATCTTATTTCTCGTAAATATTGGGTTTTCCCCAGAAGGGACAAGACTGTCTTGCATCGTTAATTAATGCAAATAATAAAGTATTTCCTGATCTGACTTACAATTAGCAAGTTTTTGCAATTTTTATTTTCCGGTTTACCGTTGCATATTATTGCAATTTCGAGGTTTTCCCAAACTTCCTCAAGTTGTTACCACATTTCCCAAGGCTCCAAGACAACCGACCAAGTTCCGTCTTCGAAGAAAATGAAAAAAAAAAACAAGGGAATAAAACTGATAAAAACAATGTTCGCCAAAAAAATCAATTTATTAACGCGGTAATAACGGTGCCAGAAAAGGAAAGAACACGGCCGGTCGTTAAATGCAGAATTTATGACTAGAGAAATGACAAAAATTCCGCGGAGTTTCAGGTTTTTGGTGTGAGTATCTGCTTTAAAAACGAGATAATTTTACATTTCAGAAAAATCGATGGCGCCAGATATCGTTTGAAGTAGAAGAAACCGCATAATTTAGCGGTTGGGAGCCACGAATAAACAACAACAAGGTCTTCAGGGGGTGCTCCAAGTACCAAATCCCTGACCCGTTCAGCTGTTTTTTAACCTAAATTCCCATATTTGATATTTCCTCAAATGTATGAAGTGGACCTAAGTATGAAATAGTGAAAGTTTCGAGAAAAAAAAATGGAAGTCACGTACAACTATAGAAACAATGCAATACTTTAAAGTATTATGCGTTGCCCATTAATGCCAGTTGCCATTGATGCAACAATGTAGGAGCATGTTGCTGAAGTACAATGCTGAAAATTAACTGAATTCAGAACAAAAATATGTACATTATTGTATATGCAAAACATGTTAAACACAAAACAACAGTTACAATTGATGCAACAATGTAGGAACATGTTGCTGAAGAAAATTGTTGAAAATCTTGCTAATTCCAGAACATTAGTGTTCATTCTGTAAACATATGAAACACCTTAAACAATGAACAACAATTGCATTTGCTGCAACAATTTAAGAACATGATGCTGAAGAACATTGCTGACAATTTTACTGAAACCACAACAAACATCTTGTCCATAAAGCTTGTAAAACATTGTGACATCTCGCTAGAAAACAGGTAAAAGTTTTCTATAGTTCACGTTTAACAAATGACTACATTGGCTATGTTGAAACAAATTAAGTTGGCAACAAAGCATTTTCCTATTCTGTTTATTTGCAACAGTACAACACAGAGTCAGTACGTAGGTGAGAATGTTCCAGTGTAATTGTGAAAGAATTGAAAAATGAGGAAATGGTGTAAAATTCCTCAAGAGGCTGTTCAAAACTTGAGCGAGTCCTTTTCAAGAAGGATTGCGGTTGTATTGTGTTTACATTATATTGTCTACCACGTGTATGATCCTTGGCTAAAACAGCAAGTTGGTCGTTTCCAATGTGTACGATTGCGGCTATTGACTTCAGGATGGCGTCAAGCCAGTTCGCTAAACTCCCCGGCAAACAATGCCGTCCATGCATTGTTTTCGCAAGATCCGGAGAGTTGCGAGCGCCCAACTCTGGAAAGCTGGGCCGCCGTCCAAGAGCAAGAAGCCATTTGGCCAATTCAATCTTGGCGAGTGTTGTCTGGATGCGCAAGAATGATGCAGTTTAGATCCGGACGAGACCGTTGAGAGGCTGAACGACACGAAAAAAACACGAAAAATCCATATGCGAATGTGGAGGGCATCGTAATGCACGTTGCAGACGCGCATAAAGCTTTTATTAGCTCTCAGCCTCGTCGAGCATATTCATCGCGAAATAATGGGAAAGCATTTTTCGGTTCTCGTTCGGCAATTCAGCTCTGCTAACTTGCATCTCGATCGTCTAAGATGCGACTGTAGCCAAATTGAGCTTTTTCTTCTTTTTTTTCTCCTGCTACTTGTTTCCATCTTGCATTTGGCAAAGTAACTCCAAATTGTCAGCATTTGCCCCTTTGAGTAATGTAATAAAAAAAAAACCTGCTGTTTTGGTTGGCAAAAAACAAGCAAAAAATGCAATGCCTTTTCATCTTTTTCAAAGTAAAAAAAAATTCCATTTCAGCTCGCCACAGAATGAAGGCTCTGTCGTATAAAAGTTCATTAATCTAATAATGAGAATCAACTTTGTTCACCATCGATGGTTTTATAAAAATAAAATTGAAATAAAATAAGGATGTTCTGAAAGCTGATTTTTTTCAGAAAATGGACGAACAAAACAAGTTGGACAACAGATACCGTTGAAGGGATGAACGGCACTACAAAGAACAAAACAACATACAAAAATGTGGCTGCTTATTAGCTGTTAGCATCATACTACAATTGAAAATCTGGATAATAATGTGTTGAAAATCGATATTACAGTCAAGAGAGAATATATAATTTCACAAAATAGTCCCCCAGTTCGACATTTTTCAACACTCTTACAGCAAACTCAACCCACACTAAATCCTATCAAGAAAACAACAGTTCATTTTTTATTTCCATGCTACGTTTGTTGTCAAAAATCTTGTAGTAGTTATTAAAATTATTTGAAATACTAAAATGGAGTTCCGACAATAAATGACATGACTGCACAGTGTGAAGGTGAGTTTCCACGTGAGAGAAACTCTCGAGATACTCTCGAGAGCAGCTCTCAAAATGTGAACCATGTTCGAGTTTTGAGAGCAGCTGTCGAGATGCTTATGTTTAGGGTTTTTTAATGTTTAAAACTATGTTTGGGGAATTTTGTTGAATGCCAGTTATGACGAGTAACTCGCGACAGTTAATCTCACGTGGAAACACTGTTCATGTTACTGGACATCTAAAAACAAACTACTGCAGTTTTGAGAATACGAAAATAAAGCCCTTTTCTGAATAAAAATGGATTATATTTTGTAGAATAACAAAGCACTAGAGTTTCAGGAATCATAAGTTTACAGTCTGGATACTAGGTCTCGCTTACGGACTTTGACATTGCAACTATGACAAATAGTTTCAGAAATTGCATGTGCATGTTCAGTACATGCTAATTCCGTGCAAAGTTTCCATGTTGTTCATCAGAAAACAAGATACGTGGTCACCTTTTTAGTCTCATGTATGCTCCACTTCCCAAAACAGGAAGTCAAGATTTTGATAGCCATTTTAATGGGGAAAAAAATGAGACAAAATTCCTTTACAACAGCTTGAAAACAGCTTAAAAACCTTGTAAACCAGACGATGAAAACCACAGAAGACTGATCGGATGCTCAATGCCTCCCCTCCCCAAGTAATTTTTTTCGCTAAATCGAACACTGGCATTAAGATGGCGGTTCGTGTAGCAGAAGCTTTGGATTGCCAATGTTCGTTAATGCACTAAACAATCTAATCCATCATTGGAAGCCAGGTGCTGAAGCGCTTCATAAACAACGCAGAGTGTTGACACGGAGGGTAGGGAACAAACAAATAACTATTCAAGACCAATTATTTACCGAAGATTGAAAATAAACAAGGGCAGGTGGAAACACGCGTCCACCATTATCCATGAGTAAAACTAGACTTCCCACAACAATGTACGTTAGTAGAAGTTTGCAGCCAGCATCCTAGATGCATACAGAGGTTGTTCACCTCCGCCCGGGGATGGTTGATCGGGTCACGTGTCTAACCTCTGACCCCTGATTATGCATAAACCATAAATATCAAACAGGGAGTATCATTACCAAAATTTAATGGTAAAAAATGAGTGATTTCCAGGTCTCACATGTCTGGTGGTGAAATCTTGAGATTTACACATTGAAAGCAAACTATTTATATTCAATAAATTTTAACTGGATATTTAATATGGTGATCTGCAAATATTCCCAATCTGAGATGTCTTCACCAACATTTTCAAGTATTAAAAATAATTCCAAAATACATCCAACGATTGACTACAAAATACACATTCGATGGCACAAAAGTATCCGAATCCCAATTACATCACCATACTTAACAGAAAACCAAGTATTCAAGAATACATCCAAAGATTGGCTACAAAATGCAGATTCGATGGCACAAAAGTATCCAAATCCCAATTACATCACCATACTTAACAGAAAACCAAGTATTCAAGAATACATCCAAAGATTGGCTACAAAATGCAGATTCGATGGCACAAAATCATCCAAATTCCAATAGCATCTCCATACTAAACAGAAAATTAAGTATTCAGGAATACAGATATCCATCTAACTGTATATCCAAAGATTGGCTACAAAATGTACATTCGATGGCACAAAATCATCCAAATTCCAAATACATAAACCAAGAATTTAAGATTCCATCCAAAGATTGGCTACAAAATGTATGTACATTAGATGTCACAAAAGTATCCAAATCCAAATTACACCGCCATACTACACAGAAAACCAAGTATTTAAGAATACATCCAAAGATTGGCTACAAAATGTACATTCGATGGCACAAAGTATCTAAATCCCAATTATCCCACTACACTATAACCAGAAAATAAAGCTGTATAAGAATGATAATTTCCTTAAACCTGCATAGGAAACATAGGGACTGAAGCCTCTGCTTATCAATCATCATTCAAATCGATATCCTATCACCTCATCTGACCTCTGACCTACAGGCATCAGCAAGCTTACTCAAGCATCTCGTCAGATGACTTTTCCAGGATTATGGATGATTGCGGAAGCGCGACTTTTTTAATATCCGTTCTCCTACTTCCCTACAGCGTAGGGAAACTTCAACCAACAAGCAACACTAACAACTGCATTGGTGGAGCTGCAACGAGAGGCTTCCCCTCCCTGCGAGGTCAGGGGTCAAAGTTGAGTATCCCCTTTATCGCGAGCCACGTGTTAGCGATAACGCGGTGGCAAACTGATTTGTGGAGTAATGAGGCTCCTACGCCAAAAGATGTCCGTCAAAATAAATTTAATCAACACCCCTGCATTCTCTGATGGCTAATGTGAGAGCGTAAAGGGCAAACGAGATAACATTATCAAATGGTACAGCAAATTAGCAAGAATGTTAGAAACATGTCTGCAACACTGCCAAATAATCATTTAAATAAACTCAATGATGCTTTCACAAATTAAGTAGATTGTACATTTGGGAATTTGACAGCAAATATGGCATAATTAGCATTTGAGCACCAAGTCTGGAATTTTGATGACAACTTAACTTAATAGAATCGGAAACATCAGTTCAAGATTTATGATAACATGTCTCCACATTTGGCATAAAACATGGGCTTGAATGTGGCAAAATACGATTTAAATTCAACATTAAGGTGGATTATGGCAATTTGGATTAGAAATGTAGAATATTTGGCATCTGTACTTCAAACTTAGGACAAACTTTGTAAACATTTGGACTTTTATGTGGTAGAAAATGATAGGTTCTGCATTCATACTATATTATATCGCTTTAAAACTAATTACGATGGATTATGATAAATAAAATTGAAAATTTGGGCTGTTTGGCACTACAAATCTGGGATAAACATCCCACAAGGTGGGTTAATACAGACTGAATGAAGCATTATGTATATCAGATTGTCAATGGTATGGAAAATTTGGAATTTGGCACATCATATTAAAATGTGCAACTGATACAGCAAAAAAAACTGCCCGTTATTTATTTTGAACACAAATTTTAATAAAATTGCCTCATAAAATTACCTAACAAAACAGACCTCATTTTCCATTACAGTAATGGTCACTTTCAGTAAAGATCTCTTTACGAATATTACCGTCTAACTCGCAATCTTTCTAAATCCTGTTCACACTCATAAGTTTCCGATATTGCACACAGAAAGTATTTATTTACAACGGTGGTATTTTATCCAAAGATTACAGTTATAAAACAATGTGGCTACATATAATTCCAAAAAAGGACGAATCAGCCTTCATCAATTTAATTACTGTTGCACACCAAAATGTGGTACCTATGCCCTTATAGACATTGTAAGAGTCTCTATATAGTACTATGAAACTATGGCGAAGCTCAAAGGAAAATCAATCACATCGAACCGTTACCCAAACTGAATATTCATGAGAACTTTGCACCACGCAAATCAATCCGAGCTCTATTATTTGTTGAAAAAGAACGCTTAAACGTGATAACATACTTCACCACCCGTCTTTGTGACGTAGATACCAAGGCGATGGTCAAAATAATGTGAACATAAAGCAATCTAAGGATAGAATGCAATATGGGAAGTAGCTCAGTTTGCAAGACTGTATTTTATTCTTCTGTTTGTTAAAAAAAAATGGAAGAATTCCACCAGCAATGAAAAAAAGCCAAAAGGAGTTTCAATATCATATTAAAGAAATACAGAAGTATGCCAAGTTTTCATATCATTTTGCCTTCCTTAAATTCGCATTAATTATAAAGCAGTATAACTTTCGACATTTCTAATTCCAGTCAAGGGATTGCAGATCTCCCTAACATAACGACAAGTAATTAAGATTACTATTTAAAAAAATATATATATTTCCATATAGTATCCTACGGCTAACAAACTCGTAGATAGAGAAATTAATGCAGTCATGCCAACCAAACTAATTTTCTAATGTACATGTACATGGAAATGTGCTTTGATTTAATAACAATGCTTCTTTACCTTGAAAACTAAACCATAAAACAAAACACCAGATAATTAGATTAAAATATTTTTCATCCTCCAAAATAGGATTTAAAGCAATCCTGTATATGGCACAAGCTTCTTTCCAACAAAGACGATTTCGGCATTAAAAAGGCATTATTTAAATACGGTACGAAATTTCATCCAAAACTAATTTAGATAGGTTCTTACCTTTACAAAGGCACATAAAAAAGAATGCAAATATACGCGGGCACCATAAAAGTATAGCCAAATCCATCAAGTCAACCAAACCAGGTTTTTATTGACGTCATAAGAAGTAAATTTCCGAGGTAACGTCTTGTAACACATAGAAAAACAAGTTTTCACCTTTAAAATGGGATCATTTCGAATACAAAAAACGGATAAAATGGTATCCATAGCCATTGCGCTTCCATTGCGTTTATTACAAGCAATCAACTGCTTTCCGCGTAATTATCCAGTAAGGGGAGCATTTCTTCGCATAAATTAGGAGGCGCGCTCGCGCCATGGAAGCGTGGCAGGGCACGTGACAATGTTAAATAAGTGCAACGTATGTTTTATGGGTTATTAAACAATAACAGCCCCATCACCATTACTTTTAGGCACTAAAAAACGGTCCAATCTAGAAGCGCACGTCGTAAAACTCGATCTGTTCACGGTACTGTAGTTTGGATGGATTTGCCTGCCCTGCTAGACAAGCGGCGGAAGTGACGGTGTTTTCCAGTCACTTCCGGCTAACACATTAAGCCGTTTTCTTAACTGACTTCCCAGAGCTTGGTGTTTTAGTAGCAAACTACATTTTCCTGAAGCAAGTTCTTCGAGAAATATTTTGGGAAAATTGCCAAGTTTACATCATCAAAACCAAAACAATCAATTGCATTCTACGAGTACGAATTTATATTTTGTTGTTGTTGCAAAAAAGTAAAAATTTCATTATGCAAAACCACGACTTATTCTGATAGAATACAATGCAGAGCTGATATTAAACAATCCATTTTTGCAAACAATAGTTTAGTAAACAAAACCATCAATCATAAAAAGTGCAGTATTGCTTAACTTTATAAAGTAGTCACTAATTTCAGTTTTTCTGTTAGTATTGCCCTTTCTAAAAACCTACAGTTTGAAGTTTTGTCACCTTATAAATACAAGGGCGATAGTGTTACAAAAGCGATATAAAAGCGGATACTATGGTCTTAAGATCAACGTTATACTAAAGTTCCATAAAATTTTATATTTTGCAGAAGTGCATATATAACAGAAGTCTGAAGCTTACCTTCAAATCCATCCAGATATGACCGACAAAATTGACGTTAACTTCTGTTTCGGCGCTGCATGTCTTTGGCGAAGTCGAAGATCGATGGGATTAAAAAAAGTTCATAAAATATCCACTTTCCCATGTAATTGTCTGGAAACAGAAAAATCACAGGTCCAATTACCAACCCGTGTTTAATAAATAAAACAAGAATCCTTAAATACCACTTTTTAAACCAAAATCACTTTTAACATGATAGCATTACACAACAAATGAACATTCCCATAGGAATGTCATACGATAAGGATGGTCACGTAACTAATTCTATCTAGGCAAAATATAAATCCTCTAAAACTTGTGAAGAACATTTCAATCTGAACATGTGTGAGTTATGAGTATCAAGCCAACACTACAGGGTGCATGCAAGAGCCATGACATGAGTTGCAAGTTGGGTTGTTGGCATTCATTCCTACATTTCTGTTAAGTTAGGAAATAAAATTGATAAATAAAGCCACAGTTTCTGTTAGGGGTGCTGGTGTTTGAACCTCGTTGACATATAACACCACACGATGCTAACTCAGCGATGACAGCGGGATTTGCAGAAATGGTGGCTATAGCATCGCACTAGGAAGAAGCAGCAGGGAGGAAATAGAAGAATGCATCGTGCCATTATCCACTCGATTTCACGTCAGGACCAGCTGTTGCAAGTTCGGCAAATTCACTGCAAAAACAGGCCAATCGTTTGCCGGAATCCAGATGGATCCTTCTTGCTACTGGCCTTTCATTCCTAAACGCTTGTTTATCTTCGGTTGTGTTTACAGAAGCCTTGATGGGCCATTACCAGAAGGCTTAGGGATCGAAAGGGATTGATGTACAAGAGCTTGAGAACCAAAAACTGACCTCGGGCAAAGTATCCTCAATACACCTCTTTAGTTGGACATGAGAGGTAACTTGAAATTTCTTCCTATAATAAGGCTGGATTTTTCAGGAGCCTTTTTTTTTTTTTTTTAAAAAAGCAGTTTTAACAACTAAGAAGAAAACAAAAATCCGTGAAAACCAATTTTATTTCTGATTAAATACTTCATTTCCAAGAACAATTATTAAGATGAAAGTACCCGACATTTTCCATAAAAAAACATAATTAATACTATAAAAACATGCCAGATTTACCATATTTGAATGTTGGCAGACTACATTATAGAAATATTTAATTTAAAAACATTAATTAGCTGCATGCCAACTTGTTTAATTTCCTGGAAATACAATTACATTTCCATTCGACGCCAATTTGATTCCAAAAATTCTTTAATATATTAAAATTGAAAACATTAATAACTTTTTACATCTAAATCAGGCCATATTTTTTTGTGGAAATATGCAATTCCATGACTGCAATTTTTTGAATACCTGGGGGTTTTCTTTCACGAAAGCAACCTTAATTTAGAAAAAAACAAATTTTAAAGCAAGTAATATGTACCAAAATTAAGCACCTCAACGCGTGAATTTCCAAGTATTCTGCAAGCTTCTATGTACATTTAAGAAAGTTACATAACTGGCGGGTGATTGTTACCAAACGGTTGGTTTTCGGATAATCAAAGCCACAAGAGACTTTAATTAAGATTTGTTCAAATTACCCCAAACAAAAAGACGAAATCGGTCTCTAGTGTAATGAACAAGATAGCTAACCGAACAGTGTCAACAAGTGCAAAAAACAGACAACAACAAAAAAAAAAGAAGAAAAAAAACTCACCAGAAATCCAATCAAATTTCTGACAAACATTACTTAGCTTGTGAACGCGATTATCTTGTTTGCTACCCCAAAAGACCCCAAGATTAAATGTAAATGCATTTTCACACGCAAAACATCACATAGCCAAAAACTAGGTTTGCAAGCAAAAACTCCAAAACGAATTAAATGCAAAAAGCCATTGTTAGTATTCTTCTTTTTTTTGCATTGTTTTTCCAATCCATTTGTCACTGCGAAACTCGTTTATTCGCCAAGAATGTTAAGTGAACGTCGTTAGCAACTGTATCTGGCTTTTAAATTATGGAATGCACGCCACAGAGTTAAGACTCTTCATTATCTGTGACATTACTACAGATAGTAAAGTTATCTTGGAGCAAGACCTCCCAAGAAACAAGATGAAAAGACATGACCTCCAGGGCTTTTGCACTAAAGGACATTCCGAAGAATCTGGGATCTTTCGTGGATATATTTCGACATTGAAAGTCTCAAGGAATCCTGTAACAAGAGTCAGTTGTCCAAAGGGATTTGTAATGATATACAGAAACCAGTCTCATGGTTCTTGAAGCAAAAAAACCGCAATTTTGCATATTGCCACCCGAAATATCAATGGATCTATCTTTACAAGAACCCTCGCTGAATCTTAAATCTGTACACAAATCCCATTAAGTGATTTTGTGGATCATTAAGCAAAATTGCAGTTCCCTACCGTGGGATTTTTTTTATTAAGAACTACGAGACTCGTTTCTATGTATGATTATAAAATCCCTTTGCACAAGGTACTCTTGTTGCAGGATTCCATTGCAAAGAATCCAGGCAACAATTCCGCTGTAAGGAATTTCTATAACATTCACAGTTATGAAACATGATGCAACAACTATCCTATGTCTAGACAATCAAATAGAAAGTTGTGGAATGAATAATTCCTCCAGGAACAGTGCAAGATTAGATTCAAGCAAGATTCAAGAAAAATATCCAAATATGTTTAGGGCCACGATGAGTGTAGATAGGAAGTAAATGGGGAGGACAACTACAAGAAATGTTACAATTGTCAGCATGGCTTCAAATAACTCCTGATAATTAGAAGATTCTCCAGCACTCAAAAATCCCTCTAGGCTGACGTGCGAAGCAGAATTGCCGGGCAATTATCTCAGGTTCTGGTTACAAAACGCCCAAAGGAAACTACGACACCTGGAGCAGTAAACATAACAAGCAAGGTTTCAGGAAACAAACATGCGGTTCCCAGCATTTAACAACAAAACCTTTGCACGATATTCAGCAATCAAAAGCTTGACTGCAGGCCGAGAAAACCTCAAAAATGTTAGATATGAAAAACTGGATGGATGGGAATTATTTGAACACGCAGGAGCTCTGGGAAAAGGTCTAAGGCCACTGCAAATGAGAAAAGGAAATTGTAACCACATTAGAAAGAAAAAACAATCCAGTTACAATTTCCAAAAAAACCTCGTTTCCAAGATAAAAAAAAATGACTAAAGTTACAGACGGTGTTGAAATGGCGTAAAAATCAATCAATTCTTCGTCCAGAAACGTTGCATTGGAAGGGGGTAGCAGTGCATTTGATGCATTTGATTAATGGACTCTAATCACAACCCTTGGGGTATGCCAGCAAAAATAATGGCTTAAGAACGGTAGTTTATCAGGCTGACCCGATAAATACATCGCCTAACTGTATTTAGTTTTTTTTTGCTTTTTTTTTTTCGGTAATAACTAAATCACATGGCTACAACGGTTCACAAGTAGGAAACCATAAAATGCGTCTAACTATTGCATTCGATATTCAAAAACTAGGTCAATTTACTTAAGGGGAAACTGTTATGCATGTTACCCACTCCCCCTTTACACAAAGGTCACCTCCATTCGGGAGTGGCCGTGTAACATTATTTTTGGGATGCAGGG
>JAQGAE010001396.1:0-23398 GCA_034696685.1 Julus scandinavius
TGTTTATGGTACTGAACATTACTATTGCATTATGTATCATATTGAGTAAATGCCATTTGAGTCAGTCACAATAAGAGCAATTTTCCATCTGATATCGACTAGCAATGTAGGCAATAGCAATCTTGTGTGATGCCATGTTGTTTGGTTTCAGCCTACCTTTAAATACAGTGGAACCTCGGTTTACGAACGTACCCTGTTCGTGAACCGAATTATTGCAATTAATGTATATCCAAATAATACGTTCTTTGTCCTAGAACTTTTTTAATATGTTATGGCTAATATGTGTGGAAATAATACAGAAAGGAAATAAATATAACAGTAATATTAGAAAAAAGCTGTTTAATATATACATCCATGACTTCCAGCATTATAGGAAATAAGATACCCGGCCACGTGGTGTCGTCAGGATGACGTTGCTGTGAATCAAGTTCATTTGCAGATTCTGTTTGAGAAATTTACTTTAACAAACATTGTTTCCATTAGGAAAATTTGTATAATTATACTCTATTCTGTTGTTAATTAAATGATTTTTCTCAAATCGACGTCATCAATGGGTTGTTATCCATTGCATCTGCAATTGGCATGGATAACACAAAAGACGAAATTTAGCCATATTTGCAATGTAGGCTATATCCTTGCATTTAATATCGATTTTAATTTAGATCCTTGGAAACTAAAACATTTTTGATGTTACCTGTATTTAGTAAAACTTATTAGTAACAAAGATGTTCTGCTGAAACTAGTAAAACAATTGCAGAAACTCGGATATTTGATTGGTGGTCCAGAGAAACGTGTTCGTAAACTGAAGCATCGTTCATAAAGCGAAACAACATGTGGTGTTCGTAAACAGACGTTCTTAAACCGAGGTTTCACTGTATTTGAATACATTATTACATTTAAAAAATATTATTTTTTTTACTTCCAGATACGATACAGCCAAAGACAATTTCCTAGACATCCAAGAACTAAAATTAATGATGGAAAAATTAGGTGCTCCACAAACTCACATGGCTCTCAAAGAAATGATTCGTGAAGTGGATGAGGATGGAGATGATAAAATAAATTTTCGTGAGGTCAGAGCTTTTTAATGCTTGTTTTTTTGCCCAGGGCCTAATTTTAATTATTAATATTCATTCGTCAGCATTAATGTTTTCCTTCCTATTTTTGGTCATAAATTGGATGTTACTTTGCAACGAAACATTACCCAAGCGTGTCTTTTGCCGATTTGTATAAAATTAGACTTTTTAATTCCAGATCTAGAGCGTTTTGCTGTGCTTATACTTGCGTTTGACGCTTCCAAACAATGCTTAGATTATATGCTGTTGTCTAAATAATTTGTTTTTTAATTTGAATTTCAGTTTTTGCTTATTTACCGAAAGGCCAGACAAGGGGAACTGGCGGCTGACAGCGGCTTGGGACAACTCGCATCACTGACCGAAATTGACGTCGATAAAGCTGGGGTAGGAGGGGCAAAAAACTTTTTTGAGGCCAAGGTATTTGTTTTACGCATTTGTTTTCCTGTAAGCATATACACTGTAGCATAAATTGCCCAATATCAGCTTGTTATTTCCGCCAAAAATGACAAAAAAATGGCAGAGAAAATGTTGGTGTTATTTTAATCTCAAGGCTGTATAACTAACCTTCTTAGGTGAGCGTCATGTACGTATATGTACAATTATCTTAAAATGCAAAAGGATCATGTTATGGTAAAGTTCAGCATAATTGGGATGAGAACCGTGTAGCACGATATGCAGATGTTAATTAAGCATTGCTTATTAGGTTACTCTTTAGATAATTAATGAAGAATTTCCAACTGACATACTGATAGTTAACAAAGTAGAACCCTGACATTAATTAGAGATGGTCCAGCGTAGGGCAGCCAGCTTTGTTAAGAGCAGTTATCAACATTCCGCGAGTGTGGCAGAAATGTTCCACTCTCAAAATTGGGACACGTTGAGGTCCAGACGCGAAAAGTTATCTATGGGTTTATTCAAACGTTAATTCACATCTTGTTTCCCCCATATATTAACGACCACTCCAGGAGTAGAGATAATCTCTCAAATCCTTTGACCTTGGCTTCATGCCAAGACGGATACTCACTATTGGTCCTTCCTTTTGTATGCGATTAGACAATGGAACAGCATACCTGGCGATTCTCCTAATTTAATAAAAATAAAATCTAACATTGATGTCTAAGTCGCTACTGACGTAGGAGTATTCTCTTAAAATTGGGTAAGACTCCTCCCCCCACCCTACCATATGGCATTTATTTGCTGACTGTAGGGTACTGAGTTGAATTGAACTTTGGCATTGAGTCGGTTTTACTAATTAAAGTTTGGGATGATTGAAACTGTTGAGTAAATGTACATTGACAATTTATAAGACTGCAAAGAAATTTGTTTTTGCAGCATAAAGCAAGATGATTTTTAATGTCGAAGAATCTTTTTGCACTAACATTTAATGAAACGTTGGTTGAATAGAAGTTAATTATCATTAAAATAATTGTTTTTTCAACACAGATCGAAGAATTGTCTAAAGGGAAAAAGTTCGAGGAGGAAATTAAGGCAGAACAAGAGGAACGAAAGCAGGAAAATGAGCAGAAACAACTACGGAAGAAAGATTTCAGGGAGAAAGCAGCCTTGTTTGAGCAAGCCTCTGTTTCATAAATGATTTTTCAACGCATAATGTAACCTATGTTCGTTCATAGTTTATATATACATTATTTTCTAAAGGTTTTCCCTCCTATTATTTTATCGACGTTCAGAAAATTTTAATTAAACCATTTTCCAGAAAATAAATTACTTAATTATAAATGCTCAGTATTGCAATTTGAAAAGGTTAAATTTATAAAAAGCGACAATTTTTTGGACGATTATGATCGATTTCTCGTATAATTTTATTTGATTGTGTTGCACAGGAAAGATTTATATTTTTACATTTTTACTACAAATTTGGAATGCTTGCAATCTTAATGATGCGGACCACTCATTCTTCTAATTACGATAATGAAGATGGTTATTATACTTTGAAAATGAGCTCTAGTATGCGAGTTTTTAAATTTAATCGCAGGTATAAGAAATAATCACAAATGTGATTTGCTACCTCTATTGTTTATAAAACCCCTTATGATATAATTTTTGGAATTTGTAACTTGACCTAAGATCATATTGAATTTGATTTTTGTACATAGAAAGAAAATAAGTTCCTTGACAAGTCCAACTGGAAGAGAAATGTACATGTAATAGAAATTTTATTTCCACTTCAGTTATGCTTAATAAATTGTCTTGTATTTTTACCTGCGAATTTCATTATTAGAAGATTTATTTATACGGAATTTACTTCCAAAATTTTATAGATTACCCAAATGGAAAGTCGTTGATGGTCTACTTCCTTTTCATCGGATTGTAATTAGTTTCACTTGTTTTACCACGAGGCCTGATGGTTATAAAGGTAACGTTTTGATAAATCATTTCTAGAATTGAATCATTAATTTGAGTTTTTAGGTAGATAATAGAGCCTTTTTCAAATACAGTATCACGAATATAATATACAGCGAACTGAGCTAAGAACACTTAGTATTTTATTATATACAACATCCAACAGCGAATTGGGTAAAGTCTGACAATTAAAAGTTGTGATGACGTGAATTGTAAAGGCACAGCTTGTGTAGTCAAATACAGTAATGGCCATATGATATTATTGCAAAAGACCACACATTAAGTTGAAGGTCAATTTGTGTACAAAATATCGGTTTTTCAAACTAAGGATTTATTTTAGGATTTTGAAGATGTTAGTGCCAATGCATAGTGTCAAAACTGTATCATACCGTTAAAACGGTGGTACTTAAATCCACTTAGTTGTAGTAAGCATGTAGTATAACTGTGTTTTCCAAGTTTCTATCCTGTTATTAAGAATTTATAACTTGCTCTAGAAAACATCATATATGAATAATTGAATAAGAATCTTGCATGATCTTGTTTTTCATTACTCAACATACTTGTGCTTAATATATAAATAATAATTAAACATGTTACTAAGTGTAGTGTATTTTATTAACATTCTTATTTGAATTTTATAAACTTGGGATCCAAACAACCTCCAATCAATAATAGGACATCTACTGTGTTAGGTATGTTTTTGTATCTCCTATCCAATTGATTTAAAATTAGAAAACTGCTCAAGATTCGGTTTTTCAATATTGATTTGGCAACACTTGTCAAATTATGATTATCTAGCATTAGACTGAATCTGCCCTAACCACAATGCATTGTTCATCGCGCCATTCGCTTATTATATCCACTTAAATAGCATTCAAATATCCCGCCTTACAATGTTTTCAGTTTGATATGATAGATGGCAGTACCAGTGCTATATTTACTGGGGCACTCGCAGAATAAGATTCCCGCGCAATTGTTTATCCGTGTATGACATATTTCGTGGATGTTTCGAACTAATATCAGTTTCAGCTCAAGAATTCATGAACAGAGTACGGCAGATGCTATACACAAAAGTGTGCACCTGTTTAAAATTCGAACACAAACTTGTATAATGACCTATTTAATTAGCATCCTAGTCTCGATTACCCATAATGCTCGAACCTGGCCTAAAATTTAAAAACAGTAATAAAAAAAAGTTTCCACGAAAAGGATTGAAAACAAGATCATCTGCCACGATGAAATCACTTATTTTTTATTTTCATCACTATCGTCAATCGGCAAACCATTAAAATCGACGAAATCATATCATTTTATTTTATTGCGGCGTTGTTCGGCAAACACGTGTTCACTGTTTGTAAACGCAGCAATGGACCAATGGTGAAGCGCGTTTCCAGAGCACGTGATTACTTTCCACCAATATAGGAATGTGTGCACGTGATTGTTAGAAGAATCGGCGTGTTTTCTTTACTACGTTCGTAAACTGCCGATCATCAGTACTCAAAGCAAAGATAGCTGCGCTCGTTTGTGGATGTTGCTTACGAATTTGAAGGGGAATTTGACGAAGATTTTGTGATTCATGGTTCAAATACTCTTGGGCGTATGTCTCAACGTGATACAGTAGTGCACCTTGTAGCTGGAGGGTGAGTGGAAAACTCCGTTCATTAAGTAGTTAGGGGTGGCTGTAGTAGGTGGCATATCTTGCCCTAAAAAAATAAATTCACACAAATTATAATCGGAAACATTTCGAAAACACGCCAATATGTTATTTCTTGATAGGACCGCATATTGGAGGTGCTAATATTTGTGCACACTTCATGTGCGCAGGTCGAAATTTAAGCCTAACCTAGCGGACTGGGGTGAACAAAAAAAATCAGTCACGCCAACGACAATGCGATGCACTGAATCGCAGACCGGTTTTGTCGTTTCGTTTGTTTTAACTCGTGTGATTAACCGCTTAATATCTCAGTTTTTGCTAAAAATAGGTTGACACATGTCTTCGTTAAAAGCCTAGTTACGAAAATTTTCGTAGTTTTTTTCCTCCATTATAAGGGCTTTTAAGGTCAAGGAAACTAATGTTAGTTAACCTTTAGGTAGTATAGGGTATCAACTTTAAATTTAATCAGTTTGAAGTTTCGTCTGTCATTAAACATATTCCTTAATTACGAACTTGCCAAGGGTAGGATACTATTCATCACCATGTTAATAAGCTTTATAACCACAATTGATATGTGGGATGTTTTAATTAGGGGTCCATGCATGCGCTCACTTTGAGTGAGACCTTTCAATTCAACTCAGTACCCTACAGTCAGCAAATAAATGCCATATGGTAGTGGGGAATGCTCCTCTCTTGAAGCATACGTCTCTATTTTACAGTATAACCTGTCTAAACGCATACGCTTGGGACCGTTGGAAAATATGCTTTTAGACAGGTTCATTTGTAAATACATGTTATTCATTCATACAGGATTCATTTAGTCGGGTTCTGCTGTATTGACATCACTTCGAACTTTACTAAAACAGATCGAGTAAATGTTAATTAAAACAAAAGTAACATTAATAAAAAGTTACAAAAAAATGTTAGTTAGCTTTCATAAGTAGGAATTGTCATTTTGAATTAGAAAATTGGCTATGCAGGAAGTGCATATGAAACGTAAGCCAAATATTGATTTGATAATCTTAGTGGTTGTCAGTACCTCAATGACTCCATTCCCTTTACAGTACTCCACACGTATTTCAAGGGTGTAATGGCTTACCCACCCCTGTCCTACTTTCTGGGTGGGTTGAAAGCGGCTTACTGCAGGGCAGACTGCACGTTAAACCTCGTTGGCCTACGTGACTACTTCGGCATACGACCAGCATGGGAGAGCTGACCCCCACCAAAAAAAGAAAAAAGCTCCCTTTCATAATATTGTCACTATACACGTGTGAAACCATTTTTTGAGGTTACTGTTGTTGTTGTTATTGTTTAGTTAATTTTTCATGGCCGCAATGTTGCAACTCATTTTAAATAGTGGTTAGCCTAAAATAATTGGTTTCTTCAGAAGTCTTATTTCGGCAATTAAAACTTGGTTTTGGCATCTGCAGTTTGCTCTTATTTTATTTGAACAACTAGATGTTTACTCCACATTTATGACGTAATCTTTAAATTTGTTTTCTGGGAGCTATTATTTGTTATGGTGTTGTCGATTTATGTCAATTGGAACATAAACAATGTTTTCTCTTGTTAGTTCCCCACTAAAAATATCTGCTATGACTTTGTTTTTGAAATAATTAACCTGTCAGATGTGTTTGTTCATCTAAGCTCACTTTTGAGCAGGGCCCTATTCCACAAAAGTATGGTCTTGTACTTGTAGGGGTATGGAGTGATACTTGCACAAAAAGTACAAGTTGTTGTGTTCCACAGATAATATTTGTACAATTGTAATTTGTTAGACCATACCTTACAAGTTACAAGCAAATCTTGTCAGTTTACAAGTGTTCTGTTCCACAAAGGTATTGCTATTAGCAAATTGCTTGTAACTTGAAGTGAATTTGTTATAGGTAAATGATTACTTGTAAATTAAGTATTAGAAACCATTTGGAATAGGGATAGAACGTTTTTAATTGAATAAACATGTGGTCCAGTGACAGTGAAGATCACTGCATCTGTTTTTGACAAATTGATGTTAAATTTACCAAAGATTATGCCCTTTCTAGCTTCAATAGCACAGAGAAGTAGCATCTTATTTTCTCCAGACGCCATTTTCTTTCACCTTAGACTTGTACTTTTGTGACATAACTTGTACACATTTACTAATAATTTACAAGCTGCTGAGATTATTGGTGGAATGCAATACTACAACTCCATATACTTGTACATTTTTGTGGAATAGGGCCCAGGTGTCTTACATTTTATTGGTACAATATCTTAAAATTGAAGTGTATGCTCAGATTATGGTATTTCTGATCTGGTAGCTTTTATCTGTTAACTTCATTTGCAAAATACTAATTGTTTTCATTTTTTTTATAATAGCGCCGGTGGCACGGCTGGGGCTATTGTTACCTGCCCTTTGGAAGTGGTGAAAACCCGTCTCCAATCTTCAGTCGCTACATTCCATAGTCATCATAACCATGTCTATGTGCCGTCGCTTGCTGCCAACGTCCAGCCTCAATCCAGATTTCAGATTAGCACTTGCGCAGCAGCTTTTAGATCGCCTGATCTTTTAGCGCTACCTGATGCTAACGTGAATCGACACACATCCATTGGAATCTGGAAATGTTTGAGGTAAGAAAAGCGTAAATATCTATTGATGGGAAACTGTTGTTGTGATGAAGGTCTGTCTGTGGTGAGAGTTGTTTCCTTGCATCTTTGACGATTGTAAACCTAATCTGTGGAATTTGCACAAGGACTGTTTAAAAGTCTGTTTTATCCTGTTTACATAAAAGAAAATGAAGATGGTACTTATGCTGCCATTAAGAAATCCGCTATACAATATGCTTCAGGCTCCTTGGAAAGTTACCTGTACAAGTTATATACCAAAATTTTAGTTGAAGATTTTTCGCTTTGCAGCCTTGAATCTGTTTCATGCTTTTGGCAATGATGTAAATCAAACTTTAGGAAAATGACCTTCGTGTAATTTTTTTTCACTGTCATTGGAACTTTTTTTTTTACAATGTGTACATGCTTGTGGTATTTTCTTCATTAATATGCACATTAAACTTAGCATGGAAACGCGTTTTCATTTGGTGTACTAAGAATTCGAGGCTCTACTGCATGGGTATGTGCATGTGATGTCCAGTATAATTGGTACCAGCCAATGGCAGAAATCATGTGACAAGTTTACAGTTGACAATGCTAACTATTCCAATCAATATTCTATTTTAGTCTCATTTTATCTCGTGTTTGTTTGCACTTATTGATTCTATTTTGTTATTAAGAAGATTAAACTCAAGTATCTGTAAACGATTGAACTATTACTAAATATAAATATGTTTTCTAAGTGTACAAGTGTTGTTTGCGCAAAACATTGAAGTCAAATTCCAGCACAGAAGTTCTTCTGTGTATTGAGTTGCTACAGGGTGTACATGCTTCATTTATAAGCATGTCTTAGGAAGAAAATTTAGTGTTAGTTTGGCACTGGAATTAATACCATAATTTATTTATGGTTTCGTGAATCGTGCACAATTAAGGTTATGGACTAGCCTTAAAGGCGTCAGGCTTTTCTGGTTAATTGCCAAGTATTAAAAATGTGACTGCACTCACGCCCCATTGTAAGTTTTCTACCATGGGAGCATCCAAATTGATTCTATCACTATTTCATTACTGGATTTTACTTTGGCTGGAATTTTCCACCTTGTTAATGTACACAGAAGCCATTCAATGTGAAGTTGTTTGCACATAAATGCTTTGGGTAAAGGAAATGAAATGCATTTTTATGGTTTTTTTATATTGAATACATCCAGTCTTCTTTTAGAAATGGAAAACCTACACGTTAAGTTCAAGTTGGAAGGGGTTATCAGCTTGTTATATAACTAAAAAATTATGCTCTACTAACATTTAGTAAAATTACGTATCTAGATATTTGCAATTACATAATACCCAACATTTAGTTTGTTTCTAAACTGCATTCTTTTTTGCCCTATTGCCCTATGCCCATAAACAGTAACTATATCCTTTATCATGCATTGCCATATGAACTTGTATTATTTTCATTGCAACCTATGTTTAATGACACCAGTGCTAATTAATCTAGATAGAAAACTATCATTCCCAGTCTGCGTGATCGGGAGATGTTTTGTGTTATTGAGTTTTTAATTATATTTGCTAAGCATTTTCTATTGTAAACAGTTTCATTTTTTACACCATGGCTGGCAATTATACTAAAATTCAAGTCACGACCTGTTAAGCACATACATCAATGCAAGGTTGTTTAACTAATCATTGGCATAACTAAGCGACAATACTGTTTTGAGTTTGTGAATACCCACTACATTGTCTTTGTGATGCAAATTCATAAATAAGACTGGTTTTGGAATACAAATCACTTATTTGGTCATGTTAATTTATGGTTATGTAGTCGCCATTAGCATCTGTGCCTTCTTTCACAAGTCACGATTTTTTAAATACAAAGTTGTTTCCTTGTTCAAACAATAAAATAAGTTTTGAATATATATTTCTCTGATTTTTCAAAGTATTTGAGAATGTAAATTTTCTAAGTTAATTGTTGAATGGCATTTTGCTACTCTTGAAGGCAAATATTCTTTTAAAATGATTTTGCTCATTATTAAATTTGTATTATTTTCTTCCAGGTTTATCATCGAAACTGAGGGAACAAAAGCCTTATTTAAAGGTCTTGCACCGAACTTAATTGGGGTGATGCCATCAAGGTAAATAACATTTATAACTATTTTTAGATTTTTGAGGTTCTGTGGTAACTTTTGTAAACAAGATAAGCCAAAATTATCACATTTCCTGCTTTACGCTTGGGCTATTTATTTGAGTGTTCAAAATACGTGTATACGTTTGTACTTGTATTGCTGCTTATGTTGTTTTTGTGCGTATTTTATTCAATATTGTTTTTCCTTTACTTCACCTTGAAGTCTTGCTGCATATTCTTACTTTGCAATCTCTTGTTTTTCCAATAAAGTTTGCACTGAAAACATGTTTTAACTTAACTTGAAAAGGGGGTTAAAATAAGGTCAGGTTTTGGACATCAGTGAATTGCCAACTGTCCGACATTATTGTTCAAACATTATCCATGATAGATTATCACCAGTACAGTGTTACGATCTTATCGTAACAGCCTTTGTTTTTGCTGAATTAGACCAGGTTTTTTTTTGCAGTTTACTTTAATCATAACAAGACTTACATAAGTCTTTAAGTGGAAGCATTTTGCACCTCCATGTTGGCTGTCCTATTTATGAATTCCAGATGTTCCCCAACATGTTTTTAAGCAAATATTCGTTTATTCTTATCTATCCTTATGCCCCTTACAAGTGCTCCTTTTGACCATTGCTGTTTTTGAACGTCGTTAGTCATGATACCTGCCTTAAAAATCGTTAACTCAAAACACCTTTTACTTGTGTTTGAGATTTCTTTAATAACTTATTCCAACTACTTGTGATACCTCTGGCTCCTGAATTCCAAATGCCAAATTTATGGAGCTAAAAACTGTTTGAAATGAGGAACGTAAGACATTTTCAGAAGTTCAACTGAGTTATCTGAAATACGTGTCTAATGTTATTCTAGTCACAACCTCGTGACTCCGCAATTGACATGTTCCTCTTTATAAGTGCTATATGAAAGCCAAATTTTATTTACTTTGTCTGAATCCGATAAATTTACGATCCCTGTGAACTTTGAATTATCATTCATGCTCCTTGTTATTTGTCAGAGTGGTGCATTTTTGAGGCTAAATTGAGCGTGGGGTGTTTACAGTATATTTTTTTTCGTTTTTTTTTTTGCTGCTGGCGGTTATCCATATTTAGGTTGTTTACAAAAAAAAAAATGATTTTATATCTTGTATGGATGATAATCACGATGGCGCCTTTCACCGCAATGTCACATTCAAGTTCTGGCACTTTTATTCATGCGTTCCAATCGTCAGTTAACTTTTCCTGGTGGTTGTTTGATTGGCCGTTAGCCAAGCTTGACTTTTATGTAAATCTGTTAGAATAGGAAGCGTTAAGGGTAAAGACGGCACCTAGAGTACATGTTTTGCTTCTCCCTACGCTATTCTGGGCTGGCAACCGTCTTCAAGCTCCACTATAAGCCTAGTTGTTTTATTTTTAAGCAGGTTGATATACTGCCAAAACTAGGTGTTTCGAGGAAGCCATTATTCTGTGTGTTTGCCTCTTTTAAGACAGTTTAATGTTTCCGTAATCCAAAGGTTCAAGTCAAATCATCCCAAACTTTTTATTCGATGTTGATAAGTTCAACGAAATAATTACCTTATTTAATAATTATATATTAAGCCTATTGTATAAATTATAATACTTCTGAATATTTTGCTCTGCCATTGTCTTGTGATAATGGTACAGGCATTATCTCAACGCCTTCTGGCAACTTGTCCATTCTTATCTTAGCAGGTTGTTAACATGATAATGCATTGCACTATTTGTGTACATTAAACATTCATTAGCAACCAAGTGTTGTTAAATTAACGATATTTCAATATATGGTAAGAAGGAATGTAACTGGTTGTGCTGGAGGTTATTCAAATAACACGAATCTGTTGTTTCAGACAATTAATTGACAATATCTCAATGTGTTTTATATCAAGGCTGTCATTTGATAGACAATGAATTTTAGATTTTTGAATGTGTGAATGTGTGTTTTATTGGATTACTATAGTAAGATCCAAGGCTAAAAAATATTATAGGTTTGGAGATAATAAATATGGAAAAGTAAAGTTAGCCAATTTCTTAGCTTTAGATAATTCAGCTTATTCATACATTTGGGTTGATTTGTCTTGTGATTTTAGATAATTTATTGGTTGGGTAATGACCTCTCCCTACATTAAGCTGACACGAGGTTACTAACTTTTTAGTTCATGTACAAAACTTTGTTTTTCTCCAATTTTAGTTTGAGCAGACTAGCGATAGAAATGACACATTGGCTATTTCTGGCGTGTGCAGTTTATTTCATTTAGATCTTCCACATTTATTTCAGAGCTTTAACCCTTCTCTTACCCCTGCTTGCAACTTCTAACCGAATTAATAATTGAGACTAATTTTTCACTTTTTTTTTATAGGGCAATCTATTTCTGTACTTATTCCAATGCCAAATCATTTCTTAATCAACAGTTGTCGCCGGAAACCTCTTTTATTCACATGTGCTCTGCTGTTTGTGCAGGTAAATAAACTCACAATATCAAAGTTGACTTTCTAAGCATAGATATTTGCAAACTGCTGATTTCAGGGTGTATTTGATCTTTGCTTGTTCAAATTGTTCCAATTATATTATCATATTTAAATATCTTAATTAAGTCATACAATATGGAGTAGCATGGTACTTCTGTTTAAACTCATCTGGGATGATTGTTAGGTAAACAGTAAAAGTAGTTTTTATTAATGATAACAATTGCAATTGGAAATTTCAATCATGACTCCTAGTACATTGCAATGCCCCTAGCAACATTGGAGCGCGTATTATCCGTGCACTTTCCATTTTGTGATAGATAAGCCCCATAAGCTGTTTTGATTTCAATCTGATTTACATGTAGAGTACATGGAAATTTGAAACCAACCAAGTAGTTGTGCCGTGATTTGAACACAGGCTGAGAATCTTTAAAATTCATAAATTTGGCTATATTCTTTGTATGTGAATGAGAACTGTATTGTATCTGTTATGAAAAATGTTTTGTGCAACCATGCAGTTAAGTATAAATTGTAAAACGTTTTCATGCTAAAAGCCAATGGTAGCACTCAACAGGCAAACCAGGATTTCAGCTACGTTTTAATAAATTTTCCTTTCCCGAATAAATTGGCTTGCTTCCAAGATAAGCTTTCACCACAACGAGTGAGATTGACACTCAAGTAATGCCCAACAACAAGCTATTTTTAGTGGCTAATAAAATAAACTGTACTTTTAACACCTGAAAGGTTGCTTTTTACGGCTTTGGACTGATCAGTTGAAAAACAACCATTGTCAGGGGGCCTGTTTTCTAAGTTCACAATCGTCTTTGTTTTTCTGTTGTTTTTTATTTTTTATTTGTGCGCAGTTCGAATGTGATACAGTCAGGTCCATGCTTTTTGACTAACTTGTCCTCGTAAAATGTCCTTATCTGTTGAGGCCATGGCGTAATTGGAGGGACAATTCGTTGGCTGATGCTGACTAGGTTTATGAACTCGGTTTGACTCAATCCATAAGCTCAGATCCCCGACTTTGTTGTTGGTTTTTTTTTCCTCTAAGGTGACTGTGCCTCAATTATTGTCTTATTTTGACTGTGGGGAGAGGGTCTTGTTGCATTTGTCAGTTATTGCTGGCAAGCATCTGTTTTCATTTTTGCACTTTTATTTAATGTTTCTGATTTGGGAGTTCCGCCTGTTAAATGCATTGTATTTAGGTTAAAAGGTTGAACTACTTTTGATTTGTTTGCTACCAGTTAGCTTAGTCTTTGTCTGTCGGATCTTGTTTCTGTATGTTTATGCCTGCTATGTCCGAAATAGACCAGAGTACCAGAGTTAGATGCTATCTTACGTGTGACTTTCTAAAGTTATTTTCGAAAAGAAATCATGGAAATAACAATTGGAAATCGGGTCAGGTTTAGTCATGTAGACGTTTAAGCCTGCTTTACAAGTGCAGGCGGTGTTTGAAAGAAAACTTGGCTATGGTTTAGCTATTTTGAATTTTTCCAGTTGTTTAGTGTGACCCATGCCATAGTTTTGTCAGTCCTTGACCACTTTTCTGATTTAGTAGTGCTACTGAGAGGTAGTGAGCCACAGCATACTTCGAAAAATCACCATACCCTGATACATAAAGGACCTACAGTAATTAGAAGTGTTTTTTCTACTCATGGTATTTTATACATTTTGAGAATCAACACCATTTCCGCAATTGATTTCGAAAGGTTTCATTCATTATCTTCAAAGGACTCTCCACATTATAAATGACAATCAGAAGAATGATTAGTTAGTTGTCCAGGATGTGAATTGGTTTTTTCCCCCACTAATGAAATACTTGGTGGAAAATTACACTTGCAAAATTATCGAATGGAAATTTTCCACTGGTGTTTTTTTTATAAAATATGATACATTATTACAATTGACCTTGTACTGGCGCCATTTAGACAGTATTAAAATTCCACATGTCTGTGTTGTTCATTATATTACGCAGTTTGAGGAGGAAAAGTTAAATTTCCATACATTGTATTCTGAAAACTTCTAACCAGCTGGAATATTGCTGACAGTGCAAGAGTAGTGAACGCTTTTTACAACCTTTTGCTTAGTTGGCTAGAAAGTGATTTGAATTCTGTTAGTAGTAAATGCAATCCTTTTATAACTTAATAGCATAGAAAGGAAGCTCATTTGAATGTATTATAGGCAAATTTTCTATTTTACAATAGCTTTATTAGAGAGGTTTGCTTGTTATGTATCTTAGTGTTCTTTCTCACAATTTCAACATGTTGTTTTTTCATCTTCAGGGTTTTCCGCATGTACTGCTACCAATCCAATATGGTTTGTAAAAACAAGACTTCAGTTAGATCAAAGGTAAGCAAACTGTGGGTTTGATAAACATGTTTGAAATGCTTTTATAGGACCAGTGTTTTAATGTAATCTTGTTCTTTAGGAAAAATGGAAGCTTAACGGCTTTTCATTGTGTCAGGGACATCTACAGGTCCAAGGGACTCGTAGGGTTCTATAAGGGAATCACCGCTTCATACTTTGGTATATCTGAGACAGTAGTTCATTTTGTCATCTATGAGGCCATCAAAGCAAAGCTTAGGGATTGCCGCAATGCTGACTGCAGTGATGGACAGCATGGTCGAGATTATGCTGAATTTATGCTGGCTGGTGCCACTTCCAAAACATTTGCTTCCTTTTTGGCTTATCCTCATGGTGAGAAATTTATTTATAATGTATAATGTTTGTATGTTTTTTATTCGCTCTTGATACTCGTATTTATTTACAAAAACTGATTGCAAACTGGTTTAATGCAGTTTTTATCTGTTTTTTTTATTTTTTATTTTTTTTTGCCGTTATATCAATTGGGTTGAAGCGCTTTTAAAAGATTACTTGCACTTTGTTACTTATTAAAAAGCTATGTATCAGTTAACAGCATAGTTCATATTTTAAAGTGAAAATTAGTGTATCTATCTCTGGTTTAGCCCCGAATATGCTTTGTATCTTGATAATTTTAAAATATTGTAGCCATGTTTTTAAAATTTATTTCCATATAAGCTAATTACTTCGAGAACTTCAATCCTGAAATATATGCAGTTTTAGGAAATTTTTACGTTTAACGTGATTGTAAAATTGCTAGAATCTGACCATCTTGTCAAGCCTTTTCTCATTTCTTCTTTTATGTAATGTTGTTAATATCTTTTTTGGGATTAAACAAGATAGTTTTGCATCACTAGTTTTTCCAATAGTAGAGGGATAGTGCCATGTTTTTATCTTTTTTATGTAACTTATTTTTTTTTTTTTTTGGTTTGCAATTGCCTTCATGTCTGATCTTACATATTTTATTATTATACTGAGCTAGCTAGGTGGGTTAGTGGTCACGCTATCAGCCTTTTAATTTGGAGACCTGGGTCAAATTCCCGTGTCGGCGGTTTTCCACAGTCGTTTCCAGGCGAATGTCGGGATAGTCGATCTAAAAATCAGCTGCGGCCGTTCTCCTTCCTCTTTTCCTATCTATTATAAATTACCAAAAATCCAAAAACCCTTATCCCAATCACCAGGTGAACAGAGTCCCAGAATGCATATATTCGCTTTATTTTTATTATTTTTTTGGAAATTTGCCAAAGTGCTTTGCAACGCTGCCAGTACTAGCAAGTTTACCATAGTTAATTACTGTTCACTTAAGGCATTATTGAATAAGTAAGACAATGATCGTGACCTCAATCATGTACATTTATTGCCTTTGTAATGTATCTAATATTTATGTGAAAAAAATCATTATGAGCACGATATGTCTTAGAGGAACAATAATGTTGGAACCATTTATAGCTGAGCTCATGTTAGTGTCTTTCAGTTTCCAGGAAAATGTTGCTTGTTTTCTATGCATTTATTTTGAAATTTGTTTCTCTTTATTTTTCGTAGAAGTGGCCAGGACAAGGTTACGACAAGAAGGCGACAAGTACCGCTCGTTTTGGCAGACTATATTTCTCGTCTTTCGAGAAGAAGGGCACAGAGGGTTGTATCGTGGGCTGGCGACGCAACTGGTGCGACAGATTCCAAACACTGCCATCATGATGGCCACCTACGAAGCTGTAGTGTACTTCTTGGGAAGTTCATCTAATGGTCTTCCTCCGAACAACAACAATAATCATCATCACCACCACCACAACAACAACAACAACAACAATGCGAGTATTCAAGTAGACGATGGAGACTATTGTTATGCTGACGACGAATCTCATGTGCATGGTGATTGAAATTGCTATTGCACATCTTGAGGAGAAATTATTTATGTTGGCTCCCAACTCCAAGAACGAGCCAGTTTTATGGCAAGTTTTGGTCTGATAGGCAATGGTCATCACCTAAAGTTTTCACAGACTTTGCTTGCTGTAAAACAGCTAGATGGTATTATCTCTTGAGCTCCAGCTTGGGCAGTCGTTTACCATCGCTGTAAATACGTTTTGTACATGGTATTGTCGAGGGGGATGAACCAAAATTCCCCCGCCTTGCTTTAAATCTTAAATTATCGATTTTGTGGCTGCAACAGCATGTCTTAAAGATAGCCCTAGTTTCTGACGTCCTTCTTGGGGTCATGCAATTTCTGTTGCATTTAACGCATCATGTTAACTATGATTGTTTTATGCAAAGAACACTAGGGAATGTAGTTTGCACGGTTAGGACCATGAGGGCAACTTCATAGTTATGTCGTTAAGTCGCACTATACTAGGAGTCTACAGTTTATACAAGTGGCATGGTGATTTTACTCTCCTTGAATGTAGGGATAAATGTGGCAGTTTGCCCCATTAACCAATGGTGATTATTGCAATTCCTGATCCAGTTCCAGTTTTAATCTCCAGTAAAATTGATTGGGTAATGTTGCATTTGCTAGTAATGTTCCTTAAAAAAGTATTTGAAAATTCAATAGATGCCTACAAATGGGTGGCTGGGACCATTACGTCGACGGAATATCATATTTTGCCCATGGCATTCCTATGATATTTCACAAGTCTGAAGCTGTTCAGTCACTTATCAAGAGGTATCCATTGTGAAAAATATAGCTTTTATTCTGAAGGACACTATAGGCATATTTTTGTTATAAATTATTGCCAATTCTTTTGGTTTCAGCTGAATCTTAAAATTAGAAATTCATAATTGTGATATTCATATAATTGAATCTACCAAAATGTTTTAATTGCTGTCTATTTAAACCAATTTAGGGAATCCTCCCATCAACTTTGCTTTCAGCTAAAGAACTATTTTTTATTCAATTGAAGACATGTTGCGTTATATTATGTCCAAATTAATTGAAGATTAAAACAGGTTTCAAACAGATTTAACTTTTTATCATTGGTTAATGGTTATTCATGGAATCTGTTCATAACCAAAAAGTGCTTCTTTGTGCGACTGCAATTCATGTACTTGGTGAGATTGTTTAAAAAAAAGACAATTTCAAATTACACCATGTTACCTTAGTTATTACCCCCATTATCTTAGTTATCAGCGCCAGTAGTGACACAAATTCTTGAACTCACCTATGTATTAATTACAAATGTATATTAGTCCACATCAAAATTCTATTTTTCATCTTATTTTTCTACAAACGGTATAGTTTTTATGCATGTATAATATGAATCCGAAGGCGTAACAAAGAGCACTTTTTGCAGTTAATGTATTAGGCTGTTATCGAAGCGGAATAAAGATATTCATTGATAAATTTGTTTATTAATTAATGGTTACCATTTTTTTTCTTCCCTTTTTTAGTTTTTTACAACATGCTTTTGTAAAACCCTAAAGTTGATGCAGTTTTACAAAACCAATGCATGATTTTTCATTGTAATTGTTATATTTTAATAATTTCTCTCTATTTGGTTCAGCACTTTTAGGTGGTGCGAATGCACCAAGGGATATGGAATCTCAATAAGGCCAGATTGTACGCACATATTTAAATCATATTTTTGAGGTTGTAGATATGTTTGAAGAGGACTTTGTGTAAATACAGGAGGCAATAAAAATGTAGATATATTACATAATCGATACCATTATGTCAAATTTGCGATGTTCTGAATTATAGCAATTTTTTATAATGAAAACAGCATGATTGTTTGTATTCTGTCGAGTATTGTTATTTTAATTAACTTTACACGATTCGTTCATACATCTGCTGGGAATAATATACTACCATTAGCTGCTAGGGTATTGAATCTTACAACTATTGTCAAATTGCTGAATTAGGATTCCTAGTTCAATAGGCCAATTTGGACTAAAATTCACTAAAATGACAGTGTTTTTTTTTCTAGAGAATGTTGTATATATAGAATATCTATGGCAAGATATGCCGTTATGTTAGTACGTGGATGACGTTTTTAAAAGATAAAAGTTAAAGAAAAGTTCATATTGAAAGCCGATTTAGTTTAGTAATTTAAATATTCCCGCTTAATAAACAGACGGTAAGCAGCGCCATCTACCTAAGTTTGAGTCTAGACTCGAAGCGCGTTTTCATAAAAGTGTTCCATTTCAAACAACGAGGTGAGTTATTTAATTTCAAAATTTGTTTTCCTTATGTTAAAATAGGAAATGTTTGTTAAAAGCAAATGCGATTTAAACTACTGCACTGACATGTTCTACTGATGGAATGTTTTTAAAAGGCCGATATCTACTAACAGAAATAAAAGAGGTGGAATCTTTCCGGCTGGCCTTCAAAAATGAAAACCGAACTAGTCCCTCGATACGTGGGGGACATTTTGCCTTTTTCTGTGGCTACGTGCGATCATTTGGAAAAGCTTGGACGAAGTGAAGCGTCAGGAACTACATATGGACAAGTTTTCAAAGGTGAAACTATTTTTTATGTGGCATAGTGATTATGAAATAAAACCCGCATGCTCATAGGGGAGTACGTTCCATGGGCCTTGCCTTACGAAATTAGCATTCATAATATGGTATATTGATCTATTTTAGATGGATTGTTGGCATGGTTAGCAAATGGATCGTCTTTAGAAGTTGTTTCCACCAGAAACGGAGAACGACATGGAACGTGGGAGTTCGGCAACGACCATCCCGGGAATGGCTCTATAAAGATAACATGTGTAACTGAAATCAAGGAAAGCCAAGGCAGTAGAATTATCATTGGCACTGACAACGGTGTAAACGGTGGTTTTGTGTGCGTGATGAACATCAACACATCAAAGATTACGAAAGTTATTGCAGTGCCTCAAAAGGTAGGGATATTGATGTCTAAAATGGATTGACTTAGGGACCACAACTTAAACTCAGGGTTATATGCCCCATGTAGAGTTATGTCATAGACAGTATCACGAAATTTAATTCAATATATTTATAAACTGAGTCACAATGTTTGTTTTGAGCAAGGTTTAGAGGCAGCTGATAATTATGATAGATTATCATGAGATGGCGTCCATGACATAATATGGTCAATCTGATCTTTACAATTTCCAAAGTTAAATCTCGATTTACCGTCATATCTGGACTTAGGGGATTTAATCCTAGTTGTATTCTGATTTTTGAGCAGAATTGGCTTATTAGAAAAACACATTTCTCAATTTTACACCCTAATCCATTTTATTCTATTACCAGGTTACATCTATTGAAATAATCAGTCCCATGGGAGGTGTTAATCCTTATAACTTTCTGCTGTGTCAAGAACTCCGTTACATGTATGGCATTTTATCTGTTGGAATGCAAGATGGAAGCATATATCTTGTAGATCTGATGCTTGACGACTTCAGTTATTCTGATGAATTCAACCCAAGCGAACTTGCATTTTTCACCAAGCAAACACATAATATTCCTGATAAACGAACTGATGCTTTGGCTCGAGGGGTGCATTTGACCTTATATCTTAACGGTAAAAATACACTCAATGAATTGGGTATGTTTATTCATTAGCATTACGTTGATAACAAAGATTTAAATGATCATTTTCTAGATGGGTGCCAATTAAGAGATCGGTTTCAGTTTCGAACTCCTGAAAATGATGTTTCCAATAGCTTTTATGTTGGTAAGTGCAAATTTGTATGACGGAATGTGAACATTTAATGTGTCGAGCATTTAAATGATTATATAATGCAATCTGTGGATGAGGTCCTCTCAAAACTTGGGCTCAAATTATTGTATTTTCTTAATGTGGTTTTATGATGTCGTTAATTAGATGATGTATTTGTATCGGCACTCTTGTATACTCGTCCAAATGGATGTTTAATTTCTGGCTTCAGTTTTGGAGGATTTCAAATTTGGGATCTCAATAAATTGCAGCTAGTGTAAGTTTGTTTGTGCGATTGCATCATGATGTTTTGTGTGCAGCAGTAGCACATTTAAAAATTTGAATGTTTTAATTTGCAGACACACCAGTAGTTACAGATTAGATTGTCCACCTGTTATTAGGCTAACTTTTCAAGAGCCTGATAATGATCCACGAAATTTTTGCTATCTATGGGTGGTGCACGGTCAGCCAATGAATGAAATTAAACAAGAAGAGCTGACCACTGCAACGCTATATTCGCTGTCTTTTGATCAAAAAATGCATACGGAGGGATTTGGTCAGTGCTACCAGGTTAGCATTATGTGTAATTAAAATACTCATTTTTCGTTAAAGCTTTTGCTTTTTTGCATCTTATTAATAGTTTTTAACTACTTATGTTTTAGGAGTTTATCAGTTGTGCTCCTCGATTTGATTTTGAATTAAATCATGATCCCATTAAAGTTCAACGCGGCGACACAGTAGCTAGTCGATTAATCAATTGCATGACAATTGAAGAGATGGCTACTCGCTATCAAAGTGAGCATCAACCTCATGCTAACATGTCCGTACGAGAGGAAGGTAAGCAAATACCCGTATTCAAATGTGTTTTGAGTAGATACAAAACACAAATACATATTTCTCTACTTTTTCTGCTTAGCATGAATGCTTGTGTTTTGCATTTTAATTGCCTAACTGAGAAAATATATTTGTGATTTCTGTCAATCCCTAGTAAGCAACAGTCAACTCATAGTTAACTTCTTTTATGATAAGGACAAGATTTGTTTTCTTTGATGAGCGTTTCACTTTGATCATAAGTTTTTCTTTATTCTGCATTAGGTAATGGATGCAGTCTTTGTATTTTTGTTTGGGAATCAATTTGTATCGACCCTAATATGCGACCCCGAGCAACTTTGGCTATCTTTGACCTCAACCAATGGTATCAAGCTCAAATGCCATCCAAGCTCAGGTGTCTATTTTGGCACATTTTATTATTTCCATCTACTTTTTCCATGTCTGTTAAGCATAACTTATTGCCTCTATATTTTTTAGATGTACAAGCATGAAGCAATGCCCATATTTTGGATTTTACTCCTTGTGCAGCATAACCGAAAAGGGCATGCCAGATTTTCTTTTGGTGATACTCTTTATTTTTTTGGAAGCATACGTTTAGGAACTTCGTGGATTCAATAAAAAATAAATGAGTTTATTTTCTATTTTTTCTAATGCAGGATGTATATATTCCAATTCAATCAATTCGTCGAATGCAACCCAGTTCAAAAGCCGAACAATTTTTTTACCCATCTTCGCTTGCATTCGGTATGTGGTGAACCAATTTTTGTGATGATATTTTACGTAAGCATTATGTACAATTATTTAATTTTATTATAAAAATTGTAGATGCTGTAAATTTATTTGACACCGGTGTTATTCATGCACCATTTCTTGGTTTGCAGCGTCAGGTAAAATTCATTTATTTTTCGTTTCTATCTCTACCACTAATTTTACTGTTTCAGTTTTATAAAACTAGTTTTTTTGTGTGGTGTTTAGGTCATGTTAGAACTCAAAAAAATCGGTCCATCATTTCTTGTGAATCCTAATGATGCATTTCAAATTTGCCTGTGCAGCAGTCTTTTACCATTACATGGAGAACTGACGACATCGAGCATGTCTCTGGTAGGCTATCCTGGGTTTTTTGCTATCGTTGATTTAAGTGACTAAGTAACATTTTTTGTTAAAAATTTCTTAAAGAATGGACAACGGGAATCCTTATTATCAATGGCTTTGGAATATGAAATGATAGATTTGTTGTTATCGTGTGTTACGGAATGGGCATCTGGACGTACGTGTGTACAGCATTAGCTTGATTAAATATTTGTGTGATTTTTGTGTCCAGAAAAAAATATTTTAGGCATACCTTTTCATTTGATTTTTTCATACTATGATAAATTCACAGAATATACCATTGAAGGATGCACATTGCGATTCATTCAGGATTGGGCTTGGAAACGAGTTTATCATATAAAAACGTTACTAGACAAACAATGTGAGTTGCCTTTTTATTTCCATCTTACATTTTTCCTCAAGCTCGCAAAATAAATTGTGTTTCTGGCATTTTAGGTATTTCATTGTTTGATTGCTCTGGTCTTCACCTGGACACTATGGCAGTGCAGTGTTTATGCCAGCAGGCTGGCCAACTGAAGAATCTTGAACTTGTCTTTCGGGCGCTGGTGAATCAGTGCCAGGCCGTTCCCACCACCGATCATGGTACATTTGTGTCTTGTTCCTTAAATTGCATCATTCGTTAGAATTCAAAACTTTATTTTTACAAGGCTTAATTATGTTTAATGACACATTGTTTTGAATGTCAAGGTGCAAAAGAGCTGGAACACAGAGGAAACGTCATATCCCTTCTAGTTCTTTATCTGGAGGTGGTTCTCTGGTTTCTTAATTATGGACTTTTGCCGGAAAACGATGAAGACGATGACTGCGGATCATCGGGGATTGCCTATCCATTCAAACTTCTTTCTCAAATTTATTCGAAACGAAGATCAGAAATACAGCGGGTCAGCAGGTAAATTCACTGAATTACCTAAATTGCTCGGCAATTGCGCTTTGTATTTAACACAGTATTTAAATTCTAGCACGATCGGTCCAAAAGATTTGCTGTTTATTGATGGTTTACTGGCTCATATGGATGACTCGGTGTCTTCCTTATGGGAAAGAAATGGTGGGGATGGAATGTATCCTCCTCCAAGCCTTCATTCGCTCCTAAATTCGTATCTCTTACCTAATATCAGCTCCACGGTTAAGCACCAAATTGTTCAGTATCTTTTTCTCGACTTGACAGGTGAGAGTGAGCTTGTTATATGTTATATGTTATATG
>JAQGAE010001397.1:0-23396 GCA_034696685.1 Julus scandinavius
AATCAAGAGTTTTACAGAAGGTGTTTGTCAGCAAGTGCCTTGGCCACATCCATTGATGGGGAAAACTCCATAATTATGGGATTTTCTTAGGCTTTACCGTAATCGCTAGCCGTAGCTTCCAATGCAGTCATAGATGGCGCTGGAAGCGGTTGAAATTACCTTGGGCGACATGCAGCGCCACCTAGATGTTGTAATCAAGAGTTTTACAGAAGGTGTTTGTCAGCAAGTGCCTTGGCCACATCCATTGATGGGGAAAACTCCATAATTATAGGATTTTCTTAGGCTTCACCGTAATCGCTAGCCATAACTTCCAATGCAGTCACAGATGGCGCTGCAAGCGGTTAAAATTACCTTGGGCGACTGTTAGCGCCACCTCGGCGGTCAATCATGGTCAGCAATTTTTACCGTAGTTTTGGTTGGAAATGTAAAATTCCATTGATCAGACAACAACTGCGATCGAATGTAAGTTCTGATTCAATCACAGATGGCGCTGCCGTTCATAGAAATTACCTTGGGCGACACGCAGCGCCACCTAGAGGTTTTCTCGTGTCTATAGTAGTTCTTCAGCGAACATGTCGCGACTGAAAATACGCGAAACTAAATTTGGTCTAACTTTGGTTAATTAAAACTTTTGTTCACATTTGAAACTTTTTTTTAAAACTTTACTAACTTAAATGACTCCATTGTTTTAAGTTGTTTTAAGGCAGTGTTTTTTTATGTTTCTAAAGGTGAAAGTTTCAGCTAGATTTGTTTTTTGGCATCCGAGAGACAGTTGTTTCAAAAGCGAATGTTTTGTTGAAAACAAAGAAAAAACACGATGAATTTGCTGGCGAAATGCCTCTCATTTGCCCAAATTTATGCTGAAAAGAGTCTTTCTTGTCCCCTCTTATTTTTCCACTTGTCACGCTTTTGTTTTACTGTTGAAATTGTTTAAATGCTGTTGTTGGCCAATGTACGAGGCTGAGAGGCTCTATTTCTGTAGCAATATTTTCAAGCAGAGACACTGATCTTAAAGAAGATGGTAGTCGTATATTTCATTGAATTTCTGTGGGATTTTAAATGTAGAGGGCGCTATCTAGAGTTTAAAATGGCCTCCATAGGGAGGTAAAACGTTTTTAAACCCAGCAAGCCATTCTCTCAGTTTGCAATTTTCGTAGCCAAGAGCCCAAAATGGCCACCAAGGGTAGGTAAAACAATTTGAGCACTCTGAACAAGAGGTTACAATTGTCACGGAACACCATACGTTTTTTAAAGAGAGGTTTTCCATAGTTTTCATAACGAAATAAAGGAAAATTATACAGTGGAACCTCGGTTTACGAACGTCTTTGTTTACGATCCCAAATCGGTTTATGATTCCAGGACAGTGGAACCTCGGTTTACGAGCTTCTCTGTTTACGAGCAAATCGGTATACGAACACCACATGTTGTTTAGCTTTACGAACGATGCTTCAGTTTACGAACACATTTCTCTGGACCACCGATCAAAGGTCCCGAGTTTCTGCAGTTGTTTTACTAGTTCCAGCAGAACATCTTTGTTACGGGTAAGTTTTACTAAATACAAGAAACATCAAAAATGTTATAATTTCCAAGGAATTAAATTAAAATCGATATTAATTTCAAGGATATAGCCTCAATTGCAAATATGGCAAAAGTTAGTCTCTTGTTTTCTCCACGCCAATTGCAGATGCCATGGATGAGAATCCATCGATGACGTCGATTTGAGACTTAAATCATATAATTAACAAGAGAATAGAGTAGAATAATACACATTTTCCTAATGGAAACAATGTTTGTTAAAGTAAATTTCTTAAACAGAATGTGCGAATGAAGTTGATTCACATCAACGTCAGCATGACGACATCACGTGGGTTTAGTCTTTATTTCCTATAATGTTGGAAATCATGAATGTATATATTAAACTGCTTTCTTCTAATATTACCCTTATATTTATTTCCTTTCTGTATTATTTCCACACATAAAGCCATAACACGTTTTAAAAAAATTCTAGGACAATGAACGCATTATTTGGATTTACATTAATTACAATGGAAAAAATTGATTCGGTTAACGAGCTTTTCGGTTCGCGAACAGGGTCGAGAAACGGATTAAGTTCGTAAACCGTGGTTCCACTATAAATTTATTTTTGATGTTGGGCAATTGAACACTTTCATTTTTGTAGCCGTCACTCCTGTTTTTCCTTTTCTATTTTACGGTGTATTTGACCGATTATACTGTCAAGTACAAATCCGTATTCTCGCCATTTACGGTATATAACCTTAACGAAAAAAATCCGGTTTTTTTAAACTGTTTTTTAATGACGCAAATGTCAAAAACCCGTCTATTTTTTTCACTTTTTAAGGACATGTTTGATGGCTTGTGGGCGTGAACGGGTCACTTTAAAAAGGTACAGGAAGTACATATTGGGCGTGGCTTCCTCCTAATTTCAAATACATTCGATCTGTTGTTTCAAGTGCACTCACCCCTCAAGGTCTCCTTCTCAGCTGCTAAAATATGAAGACTCATTTCGGTGGGTTTCACCGAGGTTAAATACTTAATCAACCGTTAAAAAACTGAAGTTCACAACGAAATTTACCATAAAACGAATGTCATATCGGGTGATTTTAACCCTCTGCTTTAACTTCTTGCCTTTATACTACACGTATGACATTTGGTGAATTTCACCATTGACAATCACTAAATCCACCGTTAAATTTTCATCCGTTTATAAAACACGGAAGACATCTAAACAAATGAATGTAAAAATCATGGTTCACTTGAAAAATCAACATGGCTTCACCCTAACTAAACAGTGAACGTGTGCTTCGGTTCGTAGTTAGGGTCACGTGCCAGTGCGCGTGAAACTATGGAACGTTACCATGGTGACCGTGGAACGCGGCGTTCAAAAGGAAAATGGCGGCCTCCATTTACGTTCGATTTACCGTAATTGTAATTTTTAGTTAACAGTACTAAAACCGAAAGTATTATATAAGGAAAATTAAGTTAATTTATAACATAATTTGTACTAATGTATAATAACATAGCCGAACAAACAGGCTCGGTATATGGTCACGTGCCAGTGCGCGCGAAGAAACTATGGAACGTAACCATGGTAACCGTGGAACGCGGCGTTCTAAAGGAAAATGGCGGCCTCAATTTACGTTCGATTTACCTCGAATTTTAATTTTTAATTAACGGTAGAAAACCGAAAATATTATACGAGGAAAATTAAGTTAAATTATATCATAATTTGTACTAATGTATAATAGCATAGCCGAACCAAACAGGGTTAGTATCGGGCAATGGGAACTTTTGTATTTATGTACAGTAAATCGAGCAAAAAATTCGATCTAGGCCTATTTGATATCAAATGATTACAGAAATTTGTTATATATTAGAATATCTGACCAGGAAAGTTGATTGCTATGCATGTATAGGAAGCAAAAAGCAAAACCTCCCAGGAAGTAAAAGTGACTCCCTCGATGACTGAATTGTGACCCTCATCCCACTTCAGAAGTCAAAGTTACCCCAAGTCGCAGCTCAGTGTGAAATCTCTTCTCAGATACCACAGATTTATGGCACAGAAATAATGATGCGGGAGAGAAAATTTGACATTTTGTTTTAGACCACCTCTTTGCCTCTACTTTGACATCGTGAAAATAATTTGTGGAGGTTCACAAAAGATGCTCTCCAGGAGGTTCTCCGAATGTGGTTGAAATTTCACCATTTTTTTAAAAGATTGAATTGAAGTAACCTAATCTTGAATTGTTCTGAAAAAGCGATAAATAGTCTTACTGAAATCTTGAAGTAGATCCAACTTTTGGTACCTGAAAGGCCTTAAACGCATTTGGACACGAAACCGCGGGCCGCACGCTCTAATTACAATATTGAAACGTATATTTATTTCCATAAATAAATGCTTATGTGTGAAGCAAGAGCAAGATTCCATGGAAATAATTAAATATGTAATGTCAGCAATGATTCAACTTAATGTTTTTTTCATGAATGTTACCTAGGGCTGACAAAAACGCTTCGATGGGCGTGTTTTGACCACCTAGAGCTGGGAAGTAAATGAATATAGGAAATTATATTTCTAATTTATTCAGTTTTTTAAGGTTTGTTTGAATATGTAGAATATACATTAAGAGAAGTTTCACAAATGTTATGTGCTAAAAAAAGTTACTCTTCTTTTGTGGCTATCCTGTATATAGAGAGCATGCTAAATACAGTGGCACCTCGGTTTACGAACATCACGTGTTGTTTCGTTTTACAAACGATGCTTCAGTTTACGAACACATTTCTCTGGACCACCGATCAAAGGTCCGAGTTTCTGCAATTGTTTGACTAGTGTCAGCAGAACATTTTTGTTGCTAATAAGTTTTACTAAATACAGGTAACATTAAAAATGTTAAAATTTCCAAGGGTTTAAATTAAAATCGATATTAGTTTCAAAGATATAGCCTCAATTGCAAATATGGCAAAAGTTCGTCTCTTGTTTTATCCACGCCAATTGCAGATGCAATGGATGAGAATCCATCGATGACGTCGATTTGAGACTTAAATAGTATAATTAACGAGAGAATGGAGTACAATAATACACATTTTCCTAATGGAAACAATGTTTGTTAAAGTAAATTTCTTAACCAGAATCTGCAAATGAACTTAATTCACAACAACTCCACGTGGGTGTCTTTATTTCCTATAATGTTGGAAATCATGAATGTATATATTAAACTGCTTTCTTCTAAAATTACTCCTATATTTATTTCTTTTGTATTACTTCCACACATAAGCCATGACATGTTAAAAAAAAAAAAAATTCTAGTACAAAGAACGAATTATTTGGATTTACATTAATTGCAATGGAAAAAATTGATTCGGTTCAGAATTAAGTTCGTAAACCGAGATTCCACTGTAGTATAAAAAACCTAACACGTATCAATTTGAATTTTATTAGATGCATTTTCTGGCAACTTCAAGATGTCACCATAAATAAATTTATGAAACCCTCAACGTTGTGCTTAGACGTAACCTTTTAACGTTTACGATGCCATGAAACCCTGAAGTGGATTCTCGTACAGTTAGTTGTGTCAAAATCAAGGTAACATTCGTTGAGACCCATAAATTATCAAATTGTGTCCATGTACTGTTGCACAGATAGCTCATCTGTATAAAACGTGTATGGAACAATAAGCTAATAACGTTAAGTGCATCGTTCTGCACTTCCAATTTTCGTATCAGCATCCATGTTGAAAATGATATTAAAAGTGTGGATGAAAATCAATCTGAATTCATCATCTGAAAAGCAGAAGGGGGCCGAACCGAAACTGCGCCAAATCGTAATTAGGGTCCTAAGAGCTTATTACGCTGCTATAATGGATTTTGTGTTACGTATAAATGAATCTGCGTTCAGACTGTTATTAGGCTTAGTGAATACTAATTTGAACTATACCAAAATTTCAAATGGGTTTAGGCTGACTTTCATTCGAAACGATTCCCTAGGATTTTTTTACAGGATAAAAACATGTTCATTTAATGAAAGTACGCAATGAAAAGTGAGGCAACTGATTTAGCATATTTTTTATATTAGAGGAACCATTTTTTAAGACAATTTTCACATTTTATGATAAAGTTTTAATACATTTTTACATTAGGTGAAATCTAGAATGGCCAAATTGATGAAATAACTGAAGTTTCAGCATCAACTCTACAATTGTGTTTATATTTTTTTGAATTACTCGGTTGGAAAAATAATATTTAGGTCGATATATGGTTTGTCGTATTATCTCTCATACTATATAGATGATATAATAACCAAAATTTGTGGAAATTGCGGTAATGTATAACCCATAGGTTATACATTCGCATATTAATAATTAATAAACTAAATACTTGTATAAATTACGTCCAAATTCTGATATGTTCAGTATATTTTCCTACCCGAGTGGATTTTTTAAGTTTTTGGCATTATTATCAGTGTAAAATATAAAACATTTACGAAATTGTGAACGAAATCTAACAGAAATCAAAACTATTACCGAATTATAGATATATTTCCAGTTATTACTTATCGATTGCACCAATGTTTACATTTTAAGATAACGTTATAAAAGATTACTAATAATAAAATATGAAATCTCGTTTAGATGCACCAATTTAAGTGATACCGTTTAAGCACCAGACCAAAACATATCTCTTTCTTGGCCAACTTTTTTTGAAGAAAAAAAAAAGGGAAAATAAAAAAAACGCTGTTGCTTTAGGGTTTGTATTAGCTAGACTAAAGGTGTAATTTCTGATTTGCGTGACTTTTTCACCATTTCCTGCATAATTTTCTTAAAGGTCAGAATTATACATAAGGATATTCAACCGTATGTAAATCCTGTCGTGATTCAGTATAATGGACAGTCAACCTAGCGACACATTAACATTCAATTAAGCACCACTCAAACACTTGACAGGCCAATTTGTGAAACACTTTTGTACTTTAAATAACATCAGGAAATTTCCATTTCCTGGCTTCACCAATCTAGTGGATAATGGAAACCTGAATTACACGCTTTTGGTCAAATATTAGTATACTATTATTCATTAATAAGGAAACGATAATTAACTTACTATGATTATGGGCGGTTCGAAAATAACATTTAATTAACAGATGCTTTGTGAGATAAGTTTGCATATAAGAAAACTTAAGTTTCTAAACTGGTAAACATCCTCACTTTAAAAAATTGTAATTATAGAATAATGGAAGATGTGGTAAGAATTTAAATTTACATTATGTATGCCGGAAAACATTTATGATGTTATGAATAAAGAATAAAATATATTGATATGGACATACCAGAAATTGGAGGTCATATAGTGATGAATAAATAACTCGAGCACAACTTATTTAAATTAAACGAATGAAACATGTTTTATTCAACATTAAATTAAGCAGCACAAACGAGAGAAAACTAAATTCATACAGTGAATTCTAAAGACTAATTAGAATTCGAACAACGAATTCTAATTTAAAAAAAGAACAACGACACGTTCTTCCTGTCACGTGCTAAGATTAGAAGAACGCACGTGCACGTGACGCGCGGGGAGACGTTTCAATTTTAACATAAAGTAGACTTATGGCAATGTTAATTGAGTACATTGATTGATTTTGAGTAACGAGTACAAGAATACCGAGTACAAAGAGTAAGTTGAATACAAAATACATTGAGTAATTGAATTTTTCGAACTCTTAAGACTAATTATAATTCGAACAACGAATTCTATTTAAAAAGAGGAACAACAACACGTTCTTCCTGTCACGCGCTAAGAAGAACGCACGTGGAGACGTTCCAATTTCAATATATACTACTATATATGGCAGTGTTGGGCAATAATACAGATAATTGAGCGAATTTGAGTAATGAGTAATTGAAACCGAGTACAAAGAGTAATTTGAGTACAAAATGCACAAAATTAATTGCATGCAAATGTACTCAAACGTATGAGTACAATGCACTCTATTACAAAAATGTACTCACAATGGGCGATCCTCGAGTATTAACGTAATTTGAAATTGAGTTTGAATAAAACTACTTTCAAGTAATTAAGTAATTTTAGGTAAGTAGTTGAGTAATTTGAGTAACGAAAATGAGTAACTTGAAATGAGGGTCATCCTAAAAGCTAATATGAATGTATCCTTAATGATTCGACAGGTACTCGTGATCAGTACTTTTGCTCATGAGTACATTATTTGTTCAAGTTTTATTACTCATTTCATATGGCTACTGTATGATTACATATACTCCCTTAAACTATAGAGTACGATTCCACTGAAATCGTAATCAGTACTCCTACTCATGAGTAGGTACAATTTGTCCAACTATGCTGTATGGGTATGTGTTTGAATGGAATAAAACATTTATCAGACTTGACATTTAACGAACGTTTGTTAAGTTTCGGTATGTTCAGATTTGTTTTGCTAAATCGTTAAGTTGTCCAGCAATAAAACGTTTTCATAAAACAAATTATGGATTTATCTGCAAAAGTGACACACATTTGTGTTGTTAAGGCGACAGTCAACACATGGCCAGGTAAATTTAATTACACAATTTTGGAAACTGGTGTTAAAATATTAACTGTATAAACATTGAGTTATTGAAGGTAACCTTTTTATCTTTTTATAAATCTTCATCACAACTATGAAATGTTTATTTATCAGTTGGTAGATATACCTTATCAGTGACATATTGAACTTATAAATCTCGATTTTTCCAATAATACCCACGCCTAGCTATTAACTGGGTTATGAATTTCAGTAAATTTTTAGGAAATCATTTACACAAGATTAGACAAATTAAGCAATATGGATTTCTATATAAAGTTTCATGAATTATTATGAAAATTTCATATCTAAAACAATCGTACTTTGTAATCACAATTAATATTTATAATGTTATACATTTCTCATTTATGTTTGTTATCATATATTTCATAAAATTGAAAGACACGTTTGACGAAATTTAGGACACGACGGAATTTTATGGAGAATTTTATAGAACAGTTATTTGAATTTTATGACCAAATTTGAAGCAAAATTTTAGACATATTTTATGTGAAATTTTAGGAGAAATTTCATGTTTTCTATAACAACTCTTGAATTTATTTGGACGAATTTATCATGTTCAAAACTTGTTAATATTAAAAAAAAAAGTTCATTAGTGAATCTATTTTTATCATAAAATAAATTTCATTAAGTTGATAAGAATTTTTTTTTGTAATTGCCTGAAGAAGCTAAAAAAACCCGTGATAATAATAGGATAGGAAATTCAATTATCCTTAATTTGCATAATTTAGAATGTCTTAGGTTTTTTATAAAGTTGCTAAAATATTAGATTAGATATTTTTTTGTTGATACACTTTTATATAAATTTCCAGCTGTTTCGAAGTACTTGTATGATTGGAATTTAGCTAGGATATCATCAAAGTAAAAATGATTTAAGTTAAGAATCCATGTTTGTTGAATTGGATTTTAGCTAGGATTTCATCCAAGTTTTATTGGATTTACCGAAAATTTCATCTACACTGAATTGGATTTCAGCGTAGAAATCATCCTTGTTGACTTGGATTCAATGGTATTTGTCATAAATTATACACCATGTTAAATATACGACTGACATATGTATAATTATACACCAATATATATATATACATACATACTACATCATGGTACAATTTTCGCCTGACTTTTTGACATAGATGGCGCTGTAAATGATCCGAAAGCTATTGTTTATGCTACAATTTAAGGGTTGAATTCAGGCTAATTTGCATACACCTGTCTGACTTTTGACGTTTTCACCCACAGGTGGCGTTATTAACCTTTAAAAACTATGTTATTTGCATATATCCATGTATATTATATTTCTGTGAGATGTATAATTTCATCAGATTTGTATACATCTTATTCATACAAATAATTATATATAATTTTCATACTTTACATTGAACCTCGTAGATTTTTTAACTCAACCTTTGACACATTTGTCCTCAGGTGGCGCTGTTGGTCACTCAAAGGTTTTTTGGTTAGGTATACATCTGTATTCTATAATATGACCTCGGTATGATATATGAGTATATAATATACTTATAAAACTATATTTTCCATATCTGAAATTTTACTTTTGCAAACTTTTTTAGTAAGATGTTGCCAATTTTTGTAAGGTGATCTTCAATTTTTTCATGACAAGCCCCAGTAGAGTGTCCTAGATGTAAACTTTTGAAAACCCTTCTAAAATTGATGGCTACTTCATTGTAGTCCCCATATCTGAAGTACATTTTCTAGTTGGATGTTGTCCATTATCTGCCAATAACATGACATGCCCCAGAAGAGTGTCCTTATGAAAAAACCTTGTAAAATAGATTGATATTTTCCCAAGAGTTTCCAAAATTTCTCAGGGAATTCATAAATGTATCGACCCATCCACTTTTAACCCGTATCTGGTTGTGTTTTGTGTATTATTCAGAAGTGAGGCGTGGTGCCGTACTTTTTTTTTGGTTTCTAGATAGATATGAAATCGCATCAAGCCAACGTCATCGCCTGAAGTAATTGGAAATAAAGTCATTAATAATTGCCAGCTAGGCTTAGTGACATTTGGGTCCATTATGCACAAAGTGCCCTGATGCTTCTGCTGCTGTTTGCCGAATGCCGAGGTCGCGTCTGTCTCATTTTATTGATTTTTTCTCTCGTTTTCTTGTCTGTTTCAGTTTAAATTCCCCGGTGGGATTCATCACGGACGGTCCCGGAAACTACAGCGTTGATCTTCAGTGTACATGGCTTATTACTTCTAGTCAGCCCAATGCGAAAATCAGGTTCAAGCTCCATCATTTCGCCACCGAATGCTGTTGGGACCATCTTTATGTCTTCGACGGTGATTCGGCCTATGCACCGCTAATAGCGGCTTACAGGTGTGTATTGTCGAGGATAAGTATGAGAAAAGACCAGAGTATCGATAAAATGTACAAAATACCGTGCGGAAAAAGTTCCATCGGGAAAATACGGTTAATAAATGTCCACTCTTTTACAGTAAACTTAGATAAATGTTCGCAAACCTCTGAAAACAGCTCGTTTTAGTGTGCAAAATGGGATAGTCTTTGAAACTGTCGTTTGAAAGTGGATTATGAAACCATTTCTTAGAAAACGTCGAAAAAAGATGGCCACTTTCATGCAGACGATCCTCGAACGAGACGTTGTAATTTCCAAAACTTCAATTTTAAGGTAGATTGTTTTCTGTTGAAGTAACCCATTTTTTGAAATATATTCGAGAAAAAGATGGCCGCTTCAGTGCAAACGATTCTCGGTCGAGACATTGTAATTTCCAAAACTGCCAATATCCGTAACGAAAACAAACTTCATTTATTGAAAATTTTAACTATTTTAGAAACTAATTTTAATTAAGGTGGATGGTTTTCTGTTGAAGTAACTATTTTTTGAAGAATGTTCAAAAACAAAGATGGCCACTTCAGTGCAGACGATCCTCGAACACTTCATAGAAATTTCCAAAACTGTCCCGACATCTGTACCGAGAATAGTAACTGATTATAAACTGCAGTTTTATGGTGAAATGTTAACGAAAGTTACAAATTTGGATTCAAACACAGCACGTTTTTATATTTTTGAAAAACTTCAGTTTTTGAAAGCACGTGATGTTTGTGATCTAATTCATCGTCATGCGAATGCCGTGTAAGGTTATTATTATTGTGTCATGTATGTTCTTGCAACACCTTGACATTCCCGTGGAAATTAGGTTTATCAACACGGCTGGAGAAGAGAAAAGCAAATATTCGCTCGACTCTGATAGATATCGTTGTTAAGTAGAACTTAATCAGATACCCGAGTTGATTGCATCCAAACAAGAAGCCCGGATGCTAAAATTCAGACTTATTAATCAATTTTCACCCTGCCAGGTAACAAGTAACACTGTCATCTTAAAACTTTCATACGGATGTGCCAATTAAACGAGTCGTATACACATTTTACTCCGTTAAAAGGGAGTTAATTGTTTGCATCCATGCGACAACACCTAGTGTCGAGAAATAAAAGTCCCCCAAAGTTTCTGTACTCATAAGTACATCAGTTTTACCAACCGTTGTGTCGCGGCATATTAGTGTGCTGCGAAAGGTTATTTTAGGATCGAAAATCTAGCTTCTTTACACCAATAGTAAATAATAAACATTTTTTGTAACATTGTAATTTTATTTTCCTAAGACACCGAGTGTCAAAATCCTCTTCGTAATGTTTCGATCGATTTTGCTCTCGTTCGAGACTTGTTTCCCTAAAAAGAAATCCCGTCATCCTGCCCTCGTAGAAAAAGGTTTTGGCGGCTTTTTTCATTTCGAATGCCGGCAACTGTCTATATTGTTTTTATTTTTTTCTTCGCAGTGGTCTGATGCAACCTGAAAGTCCATCCCCCGAGATCGTTCCAGAGCTGGTCACTACTTCTGGGACCGCTTATTTGCATTTCTATAGTGATGCCGCGTATAATATGAGCGGCTTTAATATATCATATAGGTACGTATACGTACGGAAAACAAGTTTAAACAATTTATTAATATGTTTCAAAACTTCAACATTGAAATGTTTTATTAAGCGACTAGGGTACTTACATAAATAAAATATACCCTAGTCTTGGAAGAAACCGGAACGTTATGATAATAAATCCAGAGTTGTGTTAGTATTAAAATAGTCATTTTGAACATCGAAATAAAAACTTCCATGCTAAATGTAGATTTTGTAGTTACGAATCTCTACAATGCCCTAAATTTTGCCTAAATTTAAAAATTTAAGTTGAACCGAGACACCTCGTGAATGCAACCTGGGATTTTTTTGGTAGTTTTGTCTTAAAATAAAAATGAATGGTTTTGTCATTGGCCCAAATGCTCAGTAGTGTATCATAGATAATTGCAGTTTTAACTGACTAAAGCTTCTTCGGCTATTTTTTACTCCGTTCTAATACGCTGGCACGGTTATTTTTTGAATCATCGACCTTCATTCACGCGTTTTAAGTACCGTATTTGAACGAAATAGAGAAACTAAATCATATTTATTTTTTCACTTCTGAATATTATATTTTTTACATAATCTAAAAAACTATTTATACTTTTTTAGTTGTGCAATTTATAGTTTTTTAGTTGTACTATTTATACTTTTTTCCAAATTCGTAGTTTTCAAAAAACTATTACGCGGAACTTGATGCGAATATCGGTATTAAAATATTTCTGTTTTCCTATTTTTTATCTCGTTTTCTTCTTCAAGTGTGGAAGTCGACGTGTGTCCATCAAATTGTTCGGGCAACGGAGTTTGCATCGATGGCTCTTGCACCTGCGGTGGACATTGGCAAGGAGACGACTGCAGCATCCCAATTTGTCCCAACAACTGCGGCAACGGCAAATGCGTTCCAGAAGCCCACCATTGCGCTTGTGATGAAGGATATGCCGGTAAATAGGAAACTCCTTATTTAACTTAGAAAACCTTATCTTCAAAAATACTCGGCAATGTTTTTTCTTAAATATAAAAAGTTTAGGTTTTTTGAACTATTATTTTTGCACTGTCTGTGATTGATCTTTACGGCCGCCGAAATCCGTAGACTGTCAACGTTTCGTATAAATGCTAGTCGTGAATGTAAACCGAGCTACGCTGACAATGAAATACTTTTCTTTATTGGTTTACTTTCGCCGTTGAAGGCAATATTTCTTTAAATCGCATTGTGCACAAATCCTCGTTGTCTTCAAAACGTTTTTTGTTTTGCAAATGTTCGCAGGAGACGATTGTAGTTCGTTGAAGAGGAACGGTTATTGGGAGAGCGTGAGAGTGAAGAGCGAAAACCCGGTTTTCGGCCGAGCTTCTCACGCAGCTGTCGTTTTCGAAGACGGCATGTGGGTGTTCGGAGGAGAAAGATTTAATAAGGAGCATTATTGTGATATCTGGAGGTAATGCATAAGAATCCGGCAGAAGCATGCCGACCGTGAACATATTTTTATCGATACTAGCAAAACTATTTATTTTTTTGGAAACAGATAATCACGACTTCATTTTTATACTTAGGTTTGACTTTAAAAATCAAATTTGGCATTTTCCTCCACCGCCAACGTCCGGTCGTGTATCGCCCTTGCGACGCTATGGTCATTCCGCCATCGTGCATGATGTGAGTGTCACGATTTAAACCCAATTTTTCTTAGTTTGCTTAACTAGAACTTGAGCGAGTGATATTTTTTTGTTCGAATAGAAATATGCTTATATCTACGGAGGAATGGTGAACGACAAAACAGTGAATAGCGAATTGTGGAGATTCGACTTTGTGGACAACGTGTGGATGCTGCTGTCTATCGACGAGGCGGTGGCTTGTCTCGGACACACGGCCACGAAGGTGGACATGGAAATGATAGTTATTTTTGGCCACAGTCCGATGTACGGATATTTAAATTACGTCCAGCATTTTAATTTGGGTAAGTTTGCCGATTAAAGGAGTCGAGACAGCGTTTTTAGCACTTTTCTGACTTGTTTAAAAATTCTTGCGCAGAAACTAACAAGTGGACGCAAGTGCACACAAAGGGCTCACAAGTGAAAGGTGGATACGGTCACAGTAGCGTGTATGACCCTCACACAAAAAGAATATACGTCCACGGAGGATATCATTCAGAAAGCTCATCCTCTTACGATTTGGACGACGTGCTCTATATTTACGATCCTGTAAATCATCAGTGGTAAGCGCAATGTTTTCTAATTTGGCAGTCACGTAATTATATTTCCAATATGGCCGCGATACCTAAATATTTGTAGTATGATTTGTCTGCAGTTCAGCATTGTGAAAGTTTTTAGCGTTCAGTCTGTATTACTCGCTAATCAACAACTTTTGCGTTTTGTCAAACCGGTATATCTTTGAGTTTATTACGCCGATTTTTCATTTGCATACAATGCAGATTCCTGATATTCAGCTCGTTGAATTCCCGCGTTACGTGTCTTATTTTTTATGTTCTTGTAATTTGCATTTCCTCGGTGTCTGTGTTTGTTCTGGACAAAGAAATAAGCGCAGATGTTTGCTTTTGTTTTAGGGACGAGAGGAAGCGTGGCCTTTCCAAACGATATTTACACGGAGCCGCTATAATATCTGGTCTGATGCTAGTCTACGGGGGCAACATACATAATGACACGACAACGAATCACGGTTCTAAGTGTCAAAGTTCGCACTTTTTAGCTTATGACATTAGTGAGTTAAACAAAGTTTTTTTTTGCTTCCGTGTGTAAATAAGGTGAATTGTGTAATAACTTTTTTTTTTAACGAATTGCTTAAGCTTGCGATGTGTGGTTCGAAATGAAGCCTCCGAAGGGCCACAGGGGAAATTTCGAAAGATACGGTCACACCGCTGTTGTGTATAATGAGTAAGATTCATTGAGGTTTACGGAAATTTGATCGAACATTCTTTATTAAGACATTTAACGATTGTCGGCTTTCTTTTCAGAGCGTTGTATATTTTCGGTGGATTCAACGGGGAAATGTTGAACAGTACCATCAAGTTTACTCCTGGTACGTAAATTGAAAACTCTTGTATTTGTAAGATTCAAAACTCGGCAATTGTGTTCTAATAAATTTTTGCTATCGTATGATTTCCATTCTGCCGTTATTAATTAAACACATATTCGTTAGGTTACTGCGAAGGTCGTTCGCATGGCCCTTGCATATACGCAGGACCGGGTATTAAATGTTTGTGGGACCGGGATACCAATAAGTGCCTCTCAATGTCAAGCGAATTATCCCCTACTAAACACTACCAAACGTGTGCGGCAAATTTAGGTATGATTTACACAGTTTTCACTATTTTTTTCCTCCGTCTTTTCACTTTTTAATACTTTTTCCCTTAATTTTTCTTATTTAGGAAGCGATACAATCGTCTGTGACAACTATAGCACTTGCACGAGTTGCGTTCAAGCTGCTCCTGCTTGTGTTTGGTGTAACGGCGCCTGTTCGAATAAGAACTGCTCAAAAAAGGTGAGTTTAACATTCGAAAAAAAACTCAATTCGTCGATGTTCAATGTTCGAATATATGTATTTATTATTTCAGCTTTACGACAGCAGGAATGAAGTTGGTATCGCTGCGTCATCTCATATGGTTACTCTTCAGGTTTGTAGAAACTTTTGAGATGGTATTTCGCACTTAAATGGTTCTAATACTCGCAATATTACGATTTCAAATGCTCGGGAATGTGTTAAAAATGTCTTATTGTTACTTCAATCCGTGAGTCATAATCAATCAGTGTCGTAATGACAACGTCCAACTTTCCATTCTTTTTTAGGGTATAAACGACACAAAGGAGTGCGAACCCAATCCGATGATAGTTTGCGGCAATTTGCACAGCTGCCAGGCCTGCAACCGCGAGACGGACTGCACCTGGAATAAGGATTCTCAGTGCGTTACCGAAAACAAGAACGGTTAGAGACAATTTCAAATCCGTTGAAATTTTCCGAACACCCGTTTTGAGACACCTCGTTAATTTTGTTCGTGTACTTTTTGTTGTTGTAGTAGTCAACCATTCCGTAATCCCGTGTCAGCCTCACTGCAGCCAGTATAAAACCTGCCAAAATTGCACACAGGGCCAGTGTCTGTGGTGTAGCAGCGGGGAGGGACGTTGTGTGGAGTCAAACGCATACGCACCGGCCTTTTCGTACGGACAGTGCATGGACTGGACGACGAGGCACGGGAAATGCCCTCGTAAGTCACGCATTTTGGATATGCTTATGATTAAGCTTACAAACTTATCTGCAAAAATCGTTATTTTATGAGTAATGGCTTGTTTCTCGTATCAGTTATGTAGTCAATTATGTAATATATTAAATAAATTAAATGTGTGAGGAACCCCTGCCAAAAATGAACTTAAGAAAAACTTAAGAAAAACTCAACTTTTGAAGTGAAACTGCAGAAAAACTGCAGTTTTAAACGAAATCTATGCAAAAAAAAAACTGAAGAAGAACTAAAGAATAACTTAAGTTTTTTAAAGTTTTTCTTAAGTTCATTTTTTGGCAGGGACGTTTAAATATAAATTTTAAATCAAACAAGATTTCAAACGCCCGTAAATAGTTAAATTTTTAAAATAAACTAAATGTTGGCATCACGAAAGAAAATATATTTTTGAAGGCGTCACAAGTTGTAATAGAGTTAATTTACTGTTTTCAGCTGCCAAATGCTCAGACGTGAATTCCTGCGAAAAGTGCTTGCAAATTAATAACTGCGGCTGGTGCGACGACGGAAGCAAGACCGGATTGGGAAAGTGCATGGAAGGAGGCAGCACCCATCCGGTCAGGATCATCGATGGCGAAGTCGTCGAGGCCTCTGAAAAATGTTTAACTGGGTGGCATTTTAACACCTGTCCAAGTAAGTTTTATTTTTAGATTCAACTCGACACAGTACTCGAACTAAGCATCGATAAGCTATCTTTAATAGTTTTTGTACGTTAATGTCTCCTTAAAAAGATGGTATCTTAAGCTCTTTCGCGTTGCTTGTTGTCTTCCAGAATGCCAATGCAACGGCCATAGCACTTGTAGACTGCAAGTGGACGAGTGCGATCAGCCATGTCACAATAACACCGTTGGCAAAAATTGCGAACACTGTACCGAAGAGTATTTTGGAAATCCTACTAATGGCGGAAATTGCTCACGTAAACTTAAACTCGGTTTTTTTTTCGCTGTTTTTTTGGTTTTATACGATTTTTCATTTTAAATTCCCGCAATTCTTTTATTTCAGTGTGTTCGTGTAACGGACACGGAACCCTCTGCGTTCCTGACACGGGAAAATGTTTTTGCACCACCAAGGGTATCACCGGAAACAATTGCGAGAGGTGTGACGAGTCCAACATGTACGCCGGTAATCCCACGGATAATGGAACCTGTTTCTGTACGTGATGGGATGGTTTTCGAGGGACTTTAAAATTGGAGTTTACAGTCTAACGAGAAAAATCTAAATCTTTTTCTTTGGTTTTTGTAGACAAATTGACCATCGATTATCAGTTTACGTTCAATCTGTCAAAACCCGAAGATCATTATTTCACGCAAATAAATTTTATGAGTACACCTCCGAAACCGGATATGGACACGGATTTCACGATGTTGTGCAACGTGGACGCTTTCATAAACGTTTCCGTCAAGACTGGCAATGGTTGTAAGAGTCGACTTTTCTAATCGATATTTACGCATCTTCGGTGACTTTTGGCGCTGAATTTACGTTTGTTTTTTGTAATTTTAGCTTCCAAACCAGAACACGTTCTGCTTACGAACCAGTCGTGCAGAAGCTTTAAATACAAATTTTCGCATAATGAATATCCTTTCGGCACTGAGGATAACACTACGTTCTACGTGTACGTCTACGACTTCCAGACTCCGATGTGGATACAGGTACGATTCAGAGGATTAATTTACTATTTTTTTTAAAAACACTCCTAGTATAAACAAAGAAAACTTGCATCATAAGAAAGTTTTTGGATACAATTCTACTTGAAATTGATTACGAAAACCTCAGATAGAAGGACCTGAAAACTCCACTTGAAGATGGAAAATTTAATACGGTTTCTATAAAAAAATTGACAGTTTTATGAAAAATTGGATGTCTAGTATATTTTTTTTTTCAAATTCCGTTGTGTAAAGATTGCGTTCAGTCACATCTAGTGTTATTTATTACAGGAGTGTTTTGCATGGCAGCGTACATTTTAATTTTGTTTGATTTGTGACACATTGTAATGAAAGTTGCAAGTGCGTGACATTATCGTTTTCCATTTTCAAAGATCGCTTTTTCCCAATACCCAAAACTGGATTTGTTGCAGTTTTTTATCACATTTTCAAGGTGAGCGCATGTACTACGTGTTTTTTTGTACTATGGTATTATTGCAACCTAGACATGTTGACTTTATCTTACACCTTGGCTTGCCAAGATGTTCATCAAACCGGCACTAATTATTCTCAATCATAAATATAATTACGATAATAAATACTTGAAAAGCCGTATCCGCTTAAAGGAATAGCCGAACGGCTTCCACTTCGATAAAACTGCTCGGTGTTTCGAGCCGGTACTTTATCGAGGTTTGGCGAATGGCTTCCGATATTTCTACACGATATGCTAGGAAATACAACCTCATTTGTTTTTTATATTATTAGTTGCTTCCTTACATTGCTAATCGTGGCTGCTATCTTGTGGAAAATCAAGCAAAAATATGATCTTTACAGAAGGCGGCAGGTAAGACTGTCTTATTATCTTTGTTTGTAAAAACCGTTTGCAATTTTCAAATTTGTACGTCATCGCCTCTCGTTTTTCAGCGCTTATTCGTGGAAATGGAGCAAATGGCCAGTCGTCCCTGTGCCGCCGTCCACCTTCAAGTCGATCACTCAAATTGCAACGACGTCATTTCGCCGCAAGAGGTACCGAACCGCAACTTGTTGAACAAAAAGAAGCGCAAGGTAAAATTGGTGGATTTTCTACTTGATTTTATAATGCATTTGCAGTTTTAGGTCGTGCAGGACGAAAATAAGTTTACCTTAAAAATGACACGGGTTTACTTGGAAAATAACGTTATATTCTCAATTCCCTCAGGAGCTTCCTAGTCCCATCGCCCTGGAACCGTGCTTCGGGAACAAGGCTGCAGTGCTGTCCCTCATCGTGCAGCTGCCAACGGGGGACGAGACGTACACTCCGCCTGGACAGACGGGGATCGCCATCGCCAGCACTCTGGTGACTTTGGGAAATCCGAGGAAGGCGAGCCTCGATGCTCAGAAGGGAGACGGAAAGGGTAAAATGAGGAAGAATTTCCACCATCAGCATCCCGACACGTGTATCTAGGAAAAGGTTGCTCCTCTTCCTCCTCCTGCCACATTCGCTTTTGCTCACGCAACTTAGGAAAAACAAAAGCAACAAAACTGGAAGCAGTATGGCACTCGATGCATTTTTTTACGCCAAACTCGAATATGCCGTGCGAGGGAACCCTAAGAATCGAAGGTTTTACGTTCGGTTTAGCCTGAAATCCAGAGAGAGAATGAAAAGATGGCGAACAAGAAGGTTCACTGAGACTCAGATGAAATGCACCTAAGATAAGAAGTTTAAAAGGTACTAGCCGGAATTCGAACGATGGTTTTAGCAGGTAAAACGGTGGACGTTGCGGTATTTGGGTTCGAAACCCGTATTTAGAAAAATGCAGTTCCATGGACCTAAATTAAGGGACCTTTATCTGCAATGGTAAATTTGGAAATGATGGACAAATGACAATGTATTAAAATAAAAAAAAAACTATTCTTTAAATCAAATTCTGTGATTTTCTCGGGTTTCAGGTTTATATTTTTTTAAATAATTATCAACCTGAAATTAGGGAAAATCATTGATTATCGAGTAATTTTTTGAAAATCTCGGGTTTCAGGTTTATATTTTTTAAAACAATTATCAACCTGAAATTAGGGAAAATCATTGATTATCGAGTAATTTTTTAAAAATATATTCATTTGTCCGATTAAAATCTTTCGAAATTTTAACATTGCGCGTGTAAGGTCCATCCAATTTGTTAAATCTCTCTTTAGCGCAACCCTAACGTGTCGAGAAAAAATACTAAATGAGAGATTTGCAAAATTTATACACATTTAGGGATTTTTACATCGAATGAAATCTGGTCTGAATGAAATTAGTCGAATTAACTCGTCAAATTAATTAATTTTGATATTTGTTATTAACGGTGCAATATTTTTCGATTAAGAGTATGTTCGTTAGTATCTGCGATGCTAAAGCTTCTGTTTTAACGGACGGATACTCGCATTAATCGGGTCCTTCGTGTTTTTTTACAATTTTACATTTTCCCCACAAATCTGGTAATCGACAAACGTTTTTCATTTGATTTCGACTTTTCCGTATTTGTCACTTTAATGAACGAGGGAATTTGAAAACTCATTAAAATAAGAAGGACTTCGCAGATGCGCGTAAATATAATCAACCGTTAGGAAATTTTAGTGTTGCGGATGTTGACATTGTCGATTCTTAGCATTTATAATAATTTGAAAATTTTAAATGAACCGAGTATCTTTTACGGAGGGATTACTAAACCGAGATTTGCTCGCTAATCGGTAATTTAATATCCCGTAAACAGGTTTGTCAGACCGAATTTTTTTTTCCGAGGAATACGTTTTTCGTATCCGAGAAAAGAAAACCCTAGTCCTTTCCGGAAAATGTTCGGGGAAAATAGTGTTGGCCGTGGATATTATCTAACGAGTGCCGAACATTCGACAGCAGTCAAAGTGATAAATGGACTTTAATCGGCTCGTTAAAGCCACGTTTTCTCCGAGGGTGTCAAACGATGCAAGCACCATCCGAGTAAAATTTGGTATCACAGTTTTAAGCGAGCGGGAAGCCTGCGAGAAGCAAACAGAAGATGTATATAAAATCGTTTGTACATGTATGTAAAATTTAAATGTAAAATAGGGTGATTGTAAATGTTGTATTTTTTATTCTAAAACTTGGTTTCCACGACTCGATTATTTCTCTTCTCGTCCGAATTCAAGATTTAAAAGATTTCATCACGAAAACACCACCGACATTGTCAACTGTGAGTCATAAAAAAGTAGAACCCAATAAAAAAAATCACAACTTCGTGAAAAATGCTTCCATTTAAATGAAATTTGGCACTTACATAGAACAATAGTGTAGGAACAAAAAACATGTTCCGGACATGCGACAAATCTCGGATTTTTTCGTTTTTCAACAAGACGGTGCGCCCGTTCACCGTGCTCGAGAAACAGTTGAACCGCTGCAATTGGAAGTGCCGCAGTTCATCGAAGCCGCCAAACATTCCGGACTCGAATCCGGTGGACTATAAAATTTGGGGAGTCCTCCGGGAAAAGGTTTACAAATCGAAGATTAATAATATCGAAGACTCGAAACTACGAATTAAGAAAACTTGGATCGAACTCGACCGGCGTATAATCGATTCGTCAATCAAAGAATGGCGCATTAGACTCCAGGCTTGCGCAAAGGCCACCGGAGAACATTTTAGCACATTTCAGAATTCATTTTTGTTCCTACACTATTGTTCTATGTAAGTGCCAAGTTTAATTTAAATAGAAGTATTGTTTCACGAAGTTGTGATTTTTTTTTATTGGGTTCTACTTTTTTATGACTCACAGTGTATTTGAGGGTGTCCAACAGCCTAGAAAACCAGGAAAGTAGAGAAAAAGAGTTTTTATCTGTTTTTATTTTACAACATAACACGAGCATACACTTTTTACGTTAACATTTGCATACTTTTTTTGAAAACGGATAAAAACAAATTGAAAAAATCCCTAAAACATTTTATCGCGACATATTATATAATCCACCTTTTTGTTGAAAATATACAGGGCGAATCATTTCGGCTACGTGACGACTTCCGGATGTTTTTTGGGAGAAAACCAACCGATGTTTTAGTTGTACTCGGACTCTTCGTTGTCGTAATGTTCGGTGCAGTGGATGCCCCTCTTGAGTAAGGGCGTACCTTTGTCTTTGCCTAAATTATTGGGGGGAAAAGACAAAAAACAACAAAAATTACATATACGAGAGGTGAGAAAAGTACAAACCATGAAATTACTACTTACTTAACACCTTGGCATGAACGTGTAAAGTGACATTTTTAGTTCCATCTTCTTCGTTAATTAAGGTGCATCTTTCGTGAAGTAGTTTATCGGTGGCTACGTAAACGTCCATTTTTATGTCCAATTTCGTGGCTGCAAAGAATTAGACATGTTTTTTTTATTAAATTTGTATGAATTTGGGGAACTGGTGTGAAAATGGTGTTTTCATGAACACTGTCTAATCTGGCGTAGTTTGAATTTGGCGCTAAAACTGGCAGTTTATCAATAAGAAAACTACAATCGATAGGTGTGAGAAAACTGCAGTTAGTTTAGAACAAAAACTGAAATTTAGTTTTAAAATTCACATATTCCGTTACTAACTAACTTTTTTACGATAAAATTAAATTTTAGCTAAAATTTATTTGCGATGCCAGTACAACTTAAGTATATACTCAAACGGGGTTACAATTTTAAGCTAGTATAAAACTGAAGTTTAGCTAAACCCAAGGCCGTTTATGTGATCACATTTCAGGGGGGAATATGGTCCAAAAATCGCGGAAAATTTGCGGATTCGGGTTACAAATTGGCGGATTCTGGTTGAAATTTGTAAAATTATTTAATTTCGGAGGGATCTATCCCCAATATATCCCCCCATGTATACGGCCTGGGCTACCAAACTGATGTTTAGCGGAAGTAAAACTGAGGTTTAGCTGAAGTTTATCAGAAGTAAAATTTAAGTTTAGCTAAAACCAAATTAAGGATTAGCTGAAATAAAATTGAGGTTTAGCTGAAGTAAAACTGAAGTTTAGCTAAAATAAAATTAAGGTTTAGAGGAGGAAAATTGAGGTTTACATAGCTGAAGTTTAGCAGAAGTAAAGTTTAGCTAAAGTAAAACGGAAGTTTAGCTAAAATAAAATTAAGGTTTAGAGTAGGAAAATTGAGGTTTAGCTGAAGTTTAGCAGAAGTAAAATTTAAGATTAGCTAAAACCAAATTAAGGTTTAGCTGAAGTAAAATTGAGGTTTAGTTATGGCACAGATATGGTTTTTTGTGTGTTGTAGTTGTTGTTGTGGTTTTTTTTTTAAAAACAAAATTGTAAATATTCTAAACTTGCATCCAAACAAAGAAAAAAAATCAAGTTCAATATTATGATTATTTTTTTACATAATGTACTTTACAATATGCCTCGGGGTTGTTCTTAAAATTAACAAAATTCTGCTAAACTAAGGTAGAATTCGAAACTTCAATTCACGAGTTTCCTAGGACAAAGTGCAAAAACAGTTATTTATTTTCGTGTTCTT
>JAQGAE010001398.1:0-23384 GCA_034696685.1 Julus scandinavius
AGTGCGCATGCTCAGTCCCTAACTTTTCGGTTAGCTGCTCGGTTTCGTTCGGTTTCGGTCAAGTGGGAATCAGGCACCAGTCCTTCTTATAGTAGTTGAACAGAATGTATGTAATGAATACTATTGCATAGACAATGATTGGATGCATCCTTTGCAGTGTGCAATTGAAATACATGTTTCGTGTTTTCTTTGAAAAACGTGCAGCAGTTCAAAAACAATGAGATTATGAGCGCCAAAAAAACTGCATTCTTACTATTCAGAAAAAGACTGAAAAAAAAATTTGAAAAAAATAGTAAATATTATACAAGGTTATGTGCTAGCGTCATTCATTTGAAATTTAAATGAAAATCACAAGCTTTGCGCTAGATTCCATGATTACCCTTTCGTTATCGAGCGGAATTATAGGTTTTTGGTGCGTGACATTTTCAGCAATTTCCAACTAGTAATTTTCCAAGCGAAAATGTGAATAATTTAGTAAGAGTATTATTCATTATTCCCTATAAAGTCTTAACGTGTGAACAAAGCCTGGATTACTTTTTACATGAAGTTAACTTCAAATAATTTTTTTCCAAATGACAACGGTTCACTTTCTGAACTTTTTTTTAAAAAAAACAGCATTGAATGTCTGAGTCGTCACCAAATTAAATTTTAAAGATGTTATAGGAACAACACTCAAGTACAAATTATTAATGTACTAATCCCTATCTTCAATACCCACTATGCTTCATCGAAATTTCAGTGCATACAAGAAGCTCAATTCGTACCGTTATTCAATTATAAACTCAATCAAACAAATTGCATAAAAAACTTTCGATTTTATAATTTATAGCGAAACTAATCAATTCTCTCAAAGACATGCAATCGTGAACAAACTTCAATTTCCGCTTCATACGAATGTATACAACCAGAAATAAGAAGTAAAGTAAGATAAATGAAAAAAAAGTGGATATTTCAAATGGTTTGCATTTAATTATTAGATTTTATGTGTTATTTAATATCACAAAACTTGTTTTGATAATTAACATCAAATTTGTTTACATATATATTTATTTTATTTATTTATTTTTATTTAATGACTATAACACTCAAAGAGCACATATATATATATAAATGATATAAATAATTATATTTGCAGCAACGAATAGCTGGGTAACGTAACTAATTTTCAACAAATTAATTTGAATAACTATATATTAATTTTAAAAAAATTACTTACAAATAACATATGATGAAAACGTACAACTCACATGCTTGTACTTATTTCATAGACTGGTATTTTCGTATCAATGGACACCAATAATATTTAATTCCTAGTCCTATCAAGGTTTTTACCTGTGTTTAAAAAATTTTCATCAAATTTAGAATTACTCAATTTTGAATTTAATGGCAAAACAATCTTCCCTGATAAACCAATTTTTACGCCAAACTGATAATACATTATTAAAACAAATTATTTTTAAGCTTTATACGTTCTATTACCATTTAATAGGGCATAATGATCCACAAAGTATAAATAAATAGCCAAAATTAAATGGCAGAGATGCCTTAAAGCCTTTAGTTTCTTTCACAAGATTTGATGAAAGCTATATCTAAAGCTTTAGCAAAGCCAATGATAAAGGAATTAACACTTTACACAAATTAGTTTGAAATGACATGTGCAAACGATGCTAATTGCGTTTAATATAATCTTAGTTTTTTTGGAAACCGTATTGGGAATTAGTAATTAGAGATATACCACTATTTAAAACATTCGTATCAATTCTGTTTGAAGCCACATTATACTCTGTTAAATTGAAATTCACAACATTTCTGTGGATGATTTATATATTATTGGAAATAGCAAGGAGTTTGCAACAAGTTCATATACACTGACAGTTTATTTAACGAAATTTAATGATCAGAAAAGATACCCTCCTACTTCTAGCTTTACCTATTATTATCAAGACCTGATGATATATATATATATATATATAGCTGGGTAATAGCTGGTGTATATATTTATGTATATTCTTATTATTCCGCATGCATGGGAAATTGTGATAACTACTTAGCTATACTGATGTTCTACAAGCATCTGTTTATTGTACAATACCAACGTTTTATACCAGATATTATGATTACTTAGCAAATCGCACTGCACAAGGAACCATAGGATGAATTTACTTTCTTCGTCATGAAATATTAAATGAGAAACAGCAAATGGTGAAATTTCAATGCGATAGAATAAAAACCTTATAGCCCACTAGTGACTTTCTATATATCTTATGTTGAGGTTAGTAATAAAAGATAACGACCCTTCAGTCTTACCAATCTATTATGCAGAACAAAAATGCAGTATAGATGGTTAAAGTTGTTTCATTAACGGAAAGTTTCAAGAATTGACGAAAATATGGCTAAGTCTAACAACTGAACGATGTGAAACCAGCCGTCATATAACCTTTTCGTAATTAATAGCCGACCCAGATTCAAATATTTCTCGCTCCTAGCAAGCATGCCTCCTGTGCCGTTTTAAGAAAAAAATATCAGCGGCATTAATAATCACTATACGCATTTTTATATCGTGGCAACCGCGAAATTACCAGAACTAAACGAAGAGAAAACAAAAATAAGGCCTATACTAATATTTTTTTATACAGGAGCCAAGTCCGGCTTTTGTGATGTGGATGACGTAAACCGCGGTTTATGTCACGAAGCAGGCATCACTAAAATCCCTGCATTATTAATCAAACTAAACCAAACCAATACTGTGCCAATCCGGAAATATGGACGCATAGAAAACTGGGTTAGTAGCTTCAATGTCAAATATTCCCTCACATTTTCAGAAAAACGAAAACTGCTTAAGTCGGTTTTGTGAATTACCTTAAGCGCAAGTTCACGAAACCAAAATGAAAATATTTCTTTACAATTATCACTATTAAATTAGATGATTATTTTCCATATGAAAGGCTTGAACATGATTTTGTCCATATAGCCCACCTTCATGTTAAAAACAATTACGGGAGTGAAAAACAGGCATGCAAAATCCCAAAATATTTGAAGTTTAATCGTATATATCCAAAAATCATTTAACTAAGAATTGTACAGGCCGGATTTCATGCATATTTCACTGTTCAACCTATAAAAGAGCTCCACAAAATCTATAATTTTATGAAAAAAAATCCGGATTTTTCCGGTTAACATAAATTCCCTACCGCAACACGAAATTCCTGGATAAAACTAGTAGTCTTTAACACAAATTTCAAATATAATTCCCGACTTATCCGAGGTGTAAAAATTCAATAACATTTCCCAATTTTCAAGGCTACTGGACACCATGGTATACCATACAAATAAAACAATATTCTATATGTTCTGAAACCACGTTACCCAGAAAAAATTAGCAAATACCACACAGTACATCTCGCGAGAAGTAATTTGGGCATATCACAGTAGATAAAATTCCAAAAATAGAGAAATATTGGCAAGCAGTGTTTGAATTGCAACAAATCCAGCTCTCTTTTGGGCATATACTTAACGACAGTTGGATCAACCAAGACTATTTGCAGATGGCAGAAGGGGGATTCTTGGAGTTAATGGGCATGAACAGCATAGAAGTCGGCCAATTTTTCGAGGAATTACGTTGGCGTCTTTCTGAAAGCCATTCACGGGCAGTTGCATTTGACCGTCAAATGGTCCAACAGCGTTCAAAGGGGATAATGGTAGAACGGCTCATAAAAGCCATCGGTGCACAAGGAGCGAATATGGCATAACCCAGACACAAAAATCAGGCAAAATCCAGACCCAAAATCTGGCAAAACCCTGTTCCTTAAACCAGCTCTATTGCTGATAAGAACATTTATGGGTTTGCGTTGCATACTCCTACGTACATTTGCGTAACTTTCAGAAGTACCAACAGACATTGCAAAACCATTTTTTCAGATTACCAGTTCGGTTTACAAAACGGATTTCAACAACACCGATTATTGCATTTGAGCAAAATAGTTGCCTTTTAGCAAAATAATGCCTAATTAGTGATGCATCAAGCCCCTGTTTGCACACAGAATACGTTATGAGGGATAGGCCTTGACGTGCCTAGCGCGCAGGCACCACATACTACCCCCGAGCCACCACCTTTTGCCTACCTGCAAATCCAGGAGTGTCTTCGACGCGGGACACTCTGTGCTGACACCGTCAGGAACGGCTGTCCACTTCCTCCGGGCACCTGCAAGGTGTTGTTGACTGTGCTCATGGTTAATTCGTCGAGGGGCTCCACGATTGCTTTCCAACTTTCAATCTGACCTCAAGTGGGGACCGAGTGGCACCGGCCGGAACGGAGCAGTACCGCACCTTCCGAGTTGACCGTACGAGGGCAGGGTACGGGTTGATCCCCACTTTCCCACTTAATATATTCACAAGCGCTGTAAAACAAAAACCGACACCGGTCACATGGCCGGGAGCGACACGACTGCCGAGTAGCTGCTCGTCAACATCTATTTAGTCACACAAGTCGCGCACTAAAATATAACCGAAAAATGCGGATTTTTGGTAGGGAAAAAATCGCCCCAAAAAAACTCTTGAAATAAGTTGGCACTCAGCTCACGACGGGAGTAACGAAGTTATGAGTGGCAAATGTGGAGGAGTGAAGGATATAGAGAGGTGCTGGGAGATGTGGGAAGGTGGGGGGTGGTGCGAGGAGAGGGGAGCCAAAGGAGGGGCACGAGGATCCGAGGGGGCAGGTTTCGAGAGGAGCAGCTATCGGATTGGCATCCGCGCTTGCGTCTACACTTCGTCTGGATGCGAATCTGCGCACCACGTGCGGATGCTGAGAAGATGCTGCGAAGATGCTGTGGGGGTGGAGAGCTGGAGTGCTGGAGAGTGAGAGAAAAGGGTGGGGGGAGAGAGTAAAACCCGTGGGGGGGATTGAAACCCGTGAAATTCCAGAAGGTGTTCCTGCGTTGACCACCGCAGGGGGGGACGCGTGCTGCATGCGCTGCGTCGGCACGACACCACCTGCCCTGCACACACGCGAAGTAGATGCCGTTCCAACCGTTGTGACGTCGGTGATGACGGCATAGTCTGTCGGGGGGCGGGCCCGGACGCTACCAGTCGCAGCGGTGGTTTTTTGTCCCCATCCGAGGCTGACTCACAGTTCAAAATTTATCGATGTATATTATGCACTGCCTCACCAGAGTCCAACGGGTGCAGATGGGGGAGGACACACATATCGATATGTTAAACAATTAACATGCGGGGAGGCGAATCGATAATCAGCTAGATTGGTAAAGGCAGCAGGGAAACCAGGCATAGTTTCAAGGTGGCGCCGTACAGGGTGACAGCGCCACGCTGAGGGGAAAACAGAACGCTGGTAATATTGAACTTGCAGACATGTTTCATACAGTCACCGATTCATATTGATCCAGCCATTCATGTGAGGGGATTATGATATGACGGTAGGGTGCCTGCAAAGGTTGTGGGGAATTTGCAGAAAAGCTAAGGGATGGAGGATGACTCTCCACTACTAATCTACATTAGAATTCGAAAAATGTAAGCGAATTCATCTGGTGTTAACAAAGACACCATGATACCAGAACAGGCATCAGTTCTGGTATCTAATAATACGCACGTATAGATGGTGCAGGGGCACCCTGTATCCCATTTTACACATTTTTCATCTAGATTGCAAGCCACTAATGCAAATATCCAGAGCTCTGTCATGTGTAAATAAATTGAAGAATAACATTCAGTGATGCCAACTATAGATCTTTTATGATTTGAAGGTGAATTTCTAAATAAATTTGGGGAAAATTACTATAATGTTGCTCATGTATTGTCCGTATTGTACTACCAAATACGAAGAGCAGCACAGTGCTTATAAACTGAAAATATAGCATAGTTTAATAAGAAAATTCCATTTTCCAATGTTATAAAAAACAAAATGGTATTTTTGTAATATTCGATGCTCATAAATCATTGCCAATCCCAAACTGACTATCAGTATCTGCTTCAGGCCAACAAATGGGGAACATTTTAAAATTTCTATCACGTCCAAGATTTTTATATTTAGGTTTAGGTTGGTGTATAAAAAGCAGTTAAATAATAGACTACATTAACAAAGCTTGGTCGATTTATAAGCTTCAATTAGAATTTATGAAACTGCTAACGAAAAAACATTTTTTTTTCTCCATTTTTTTCATATTAAAACTCAATAGTAAGTTTTAGTAACCCTTATAAGGAAACCCGAAGTCTAAGAATAACTCACATATAACCATTCAAGAGCTTAATGCATTTCATACAAGGTTATATATAGTGGAAAAATTTGGTCCATGCATAGCGCATACAAATTCATACATGTATGCCAATTTACAACTTTCCCACCTGAAACAGATTAACTAATAATTTTAAAACAGTTAATGGAATCATAAGAAACAGGTTTATACTAAATAATAAATTTGCTGAAATCGGGGTTATCGGGAATTTTAGTTAGTTTCAACTAAAATGGTTCATTAATGGTATGCCAAGCTCATCAAATTCTCAAATTTATACTAACTATTCATTATTCAATTGTATGCATACGGTTTAAACCTGAATAGTATACGGCATCGCTTCTCTATATATCCGCCTCTATTTCATTTCGGTCTAATTAGAATATTCACGCTCAACTGCTCTAGCTGAAGCGTAAAAGATGGCTTGGATTAATTATTAATTTCTCCTTCACATACCCTTAGGTGGCCATTTTAAGTGCGTCAATTTTCTTCGTTGTTGAAAGAATCAAAATGAGAAGTGAAAAAAAAGCGATACAAAAAATTGGAAAATTTCATTTAGGCCACGTAATCAATAACGAAACTAATCTACCGTAAGGGACGCATTGTAATTAAGGTGTAAATAAACAACCATTGTAGTATACAAGAAAACAATATAGGATGACAAAACAATGCCTGAATCATCACCGTCCTTGGCTGGAAATGTTATGGAGAGATATATTCTAGGAAACATATTTTAAGAAAAGTCAATGAACAGTGTGGTTCGAAATAGCTATGTCGTTTAAATGACGAATCTAAAAAATGACACAAACAAAAATGGAATCACATGATGATATGCATGATTACTTCACGCTAACAATGGCGATACAATATTGTACAAATATACTTAAAAAGGGAGTTTTCATATTTTTTTAAAATGCAGCTTCAAACGAATTATTTGTTGCGTTGAAGTAGTATCGTTATTTATCACAAAATCATTTGCACTTACATGTATAAAGCGCAAATATTGTCAAACATAATATCTACCATGTGTTGAATACATTCAAAAATACATAAACTTAGTCGGTTGTTTAAATTGATGATATTTCCCTGATATTTCAATAAATTATGAATAATAAATCTATAAATCTTCCGAGAACTTTTCATTGTAATACGCGTAAGTGAACTATGGAAAACCAATGCGTCTAAAACGTTGTGAACAAACGAAGAATTTAAAAAATATTGCAGATAAATTTTATTCATTCCATAATACATTTTAAGTTATTTAGCATAACACATTTCGGATATAAAATGTTTCGCAATAAATTTAACGTGAAGCCTTTGCAAATTTATATTCATTGCTGAATTTTTAAAAGTAATTTCATTCGATGCTTGCAAATCCTCTTTTCTCCTTTGCAGAGAAGACATTTATGAACTAAATTGTATAAAAGATGTTTGGAAAAGGCATTTGGTTTCAGAAAAACTAACAGTGTTCCTAACTTTTAGTTAAAGAACAATGTCTCAAACTTTAATCAACAGGCATCAACAAAATAAGAAAAATCGAACTGTCTCAAGTGTAAAAGGATCTCCTATTACACTTAGTTACCAGATGCAAAAGTTGCCAAATCAAACTTAAACACTAATGGCAGCTTAGTGAGTTCAAAACGATTTTCGTTAAAAATTCGAGGTAATTACGTAAGTGCATAAATGAATGTATTTCAATGTCTAGTTAAATTATGCTGGTTGTGTACACAATTGCATATTTGCTCATCAATTTTTGGTGCAAGGAAGGAATAGCTCGCCTTTCGAAGAAATGAAACCACGGAATTACGTAAATATAGGTAAACCCATTATTAAAATAGCCTGAAACGACGTAAACAAGGTATTTCATCGTATGCGCCACATTTAGCCGAATCCAAGGAAACGGAAGGAATTTAGCAAAGAGTAGTTTCGGAAGTTATTTGCTTCCGATATAGACGCTTCAATCAGAATAGTTACCAATCATTTCAAGTATATTAACTGCCTAGGTCAATTGCGACCAACACCTGTGTTGTGTAGTATACTATATAAATCTTAATATAGTACCTCTCTATATGTAGCATCTGCATAAATCTCACATGTACCTTTTAACCAACATTTTATACATTGAAATTAAGAGCTAAATTAATGCAGTGGTCACAGATATTCGATGTTTCGCATATATGCTTGTAAATTGTACAGTTTATGTATTTTCTTCTCCATTCGTATGTATTAATGCATAAAAAAGAATAATCGTATATAAAATTCCTATCACAACGAAATACTACGTTTGACAAAGCTGTAATATGTCGCTACAGCATATAATACATCACCATAAATCAGTTTTATACTAAAAATGCTAGAGTTGTGTACAATATAACATGTATTTCCTATTCATATGCCTAGTGACTTACATACAATTTTTTTTTATTTGTATAAAGTAGTTTAATAAAAATTCTCGTTACGTTATGTTTTTAAGAAATATAACCACAATGTACATTATATCAGAGACCTTTGTTCTTAAATATTGTTGCTTTTTTCTTTCAGAATCGCAACATGTGAAAAACAGTTCTATAAATTACAACAATACAAGAGTCTGCTATCATTCACCAATGATTTATGACAAAAAGAATTCCATGTCCCCGAGATCAATCTTAAAATAAAGTTTCATTGAAATACGAAGCATTGGTATGGAACCCAATTTTTATTATTGCTCCTGCAGTTTCCAAAAATAGCAAACACTTGGGGTTAAAATGAGAAAATAACCTGCAATTTTTTTATTTGAGCTACTGGAGAAAGCAAGTAAGTTTAATCCAAGTAAAGTCTTTATAAACGTTTTCAGATCAATTTCAATCACGAGTACAATGCTATATTATTTTAGGATCATAAAGAATTTTTCCTATAGTCTAGTACTCGTCATCAACTTTACTTATTTTAAATATTTGTTGATATAGCCAAGCACAAAACTAGTCGGCATAAGATAACGTAAATAAAGTATCGTTTCGGAAAGTTTTTGGCAACGGTCGCAACGTCGTAAATCGTGATTAAGGTATTAAAACAGGGCACATTTTTTTGCCTCGCACCGAACGTATAAACTTCAAACAGATATTTTGGAGAAAATAAACCCTGGATGCATATTTCAATGGTTTAAACTTCTCCAACACTGTGGTTTGCAGCACGTCGCATTTTATATGTTTACCCAAAAAATAGTAGATGTTCGTGTGACGAAGATCAAACATTGCGACCTATAATTCACACGCAGCAGGGTGAAGTGAACGTCTTTCTCAAAGATCCTGGAGTATATTTGGGATCGAAAGAAAAGCTCAAAATCCCCAACAACTTCAATCGATTTGGAGGTCTTAAAAGCAATCGACACGTACCCGGATGCTACTACAAATATTTAAATTGATTTTGTTTTTCACAAAATGAAATATTGTCTTAGTGATGTGCACAAGAGGCTGCTTTTTTAAGATCAGCCAGTGTTGAGAAAAGAAATGAGTGGGCGCCATCTTAAACACAATAAACAAATAATAAAAAAAGAAATTTTCGTTTGAAGGCGGCTGCCGCTGACATCGCCAAAACTAATAGAAATGAAATCCAATTTCCCATAAAACAAAAAAAAAACAGCGTCCAAAAGTAAATGTACAATTATTTTATGCAAATCGGGCGCCATCACATTATGGGATCTACAGTTTCAGACTATTTAATACAAATGGATTCTTGTCGTGATTTTTTTTTTCTCACTTTCTCTCAGGAAAAATCGATACAAATAATAGCATTTATGAAAGATGAACTTTTCCCCACATTGCGTTTTCATTTCTGGAACAGTCAACCGAAACAACCTTAAAACTAAATTTAGAATTGAAGTGAGAAAGGCAAATAATTAAGAAAAAATAAGCGAATGGATCGACTGCTGCAAATGTCATTTATGCAGAATGAGTCAAAAATTATGTATTTGGCACTTACAAACACGTACAAGCTAAAAGGCATGGTCATGTTGGAAATGTCATGTTAAAGGCTCATGTGTCAACAGGGCATGCTGGAAAACTATTTAGCTAATTTGCTGAGTTACGTAAATACAAAATTATGAATTAGTGGATACTGTAAAATTTGTCACGAGTAAGTTAACGATGCTGAATGCATATTACAAAACGAAAATAGTATAAGATCAATTGATTCAATAGATTTTAAATTTAGTTTTAGTTTTTATTGACAACAAATTTACGGATTATTCAATGTCCATAACACCTCATGAAGAAACACTGCAAGAATAAAACCATCTAAAACGCTTGGTATAATATTTCACTACGAATTTTGATCCCAAGAATAGATATTTAATCTTATATTGTTCAAAACTACAAACGTCGTTGGAAATATCAATGACTTCACCACCGCAAATACTGGATATCTACCAAGTTATAGATGGGCATACTGTCCTGACAAGTTTCTGTTTTGTAAACACGCTGAAAAATACGATTCTGCTTTGGCTCTTATAGCCCTTGTTCGTAAATAATGGCAACCGTATAGAAATGCACCCATAAGCTTGAAAGCATTTCACACTGCTCATGAGTCTGCAATCTTCAAAAAAGCCACAACATACTGATCTACGCACGCAATAAAATTTGATTTGTCTCAAAAGTTTCCCTTTTATTTTTACAACTGAATGGCACATGGATGTAATGCTTTACTGAAAACTTCATTCTAGACTGATAAAAAAAACAGTATAGCATACACTATACTGTTTTACAGTACTATATAGAAATGTGTCGAAGGCCATTATTATAACTAATGTTAACAAGTGTTAGTGTCTACACCACTGAAATAAGGCCTCAACAAAGGGCACACGCATGTCTCCGAGCATAAGCTATAATGGAATTGCCGGGCTCACGTTCATATATAACATCAATTTTCGACTTCTACTTTCAGAAAATTTCAAAATGTGCATATTTTTAAGCAACTTTAATCTAAATCGCTAGATATTAATTCTAAGAAGTAAAACATATGTACCAGAATGATGTTTTAAAATATATTGATGGGCTAAAAATGCCATAAAATTTAGGAAGTTTTCTACGCACTACCGAGTGGTTTTGGTGCAATTAATACTCAAAAGATATTCCATATGCACCATCAACTATCAGCTTATGCTCATAATTCTGCATATGCACAGATGCAGCATATTTTGCATTTTAGCAATATCATGCTTCTTAAACATGAAAAGTTTGTGTATGCAGATTAGGAAATATTCATCCATGGAGGATTATTCATCAGACCAAATGTTGGCTGGACTTATTTCTTTTAATGCGAAGCAGCATTCATATTAAACCAACCCTAATATATGTTATTTAAAACAAGATTTTATCACTTATGAAATGTACAAATACGAATGGTAAACTGAAAGCACGAGCAAAACTGGATTTTCCCAATCCAGAAACACCTGGTCCTATAACTATATTTAACCTAGTGCAAGTATTAACTTTTAAAAATACACAGCAGCATTGCCATTTATTCCTCAATAGTAACTCAAAAAAACGTTTTACAGTTTCCATACCACCTTGCTTTGAACTTATACATTCTGTAGCACGAAAGGCGATGCGGTAAAACGTAGCGGGTTTACCAGTTAAGCCAGTACTTGCACAACTTGAACATGTTTACAGTATTTTGCTGCTTGAGAAATTATTGGCAACGAAAACGAGGATTTATGCCAAAGCAGTGAAACTGCACTGGCATCAATGGCGCGTTTTGCTGTCTATTTGCGATCTTGGAAGCATAACCCATTCATCAGGTATAAATGTGGCTCCTAAATCTCCTTTTTTCCAGCTTCTGGTATTTTCAGGGTTGCCGAGGGAATATCGAGGAAAAAATAATTCTAATATTAATTTTAGCTTCAAAAAATACATTTCTCTCACGTGTTTTCTTTCCTATAGAGTCTAAGATTTTTTTCTAGCTATAATCTGGCTTGATAAATATCACGGAATTATAGAGAACAAAAACTAAAGGCACTTTACTTAGAACTATACTTCAGTATCACACAAAGTTAAAAAAAATGTCGATAAGAATTGTCTAAAGTGATGTAGACGTCTAAAACTATATTCCTACAAGAAAAACTATAGCCCTAACAGTCAAGTGCAATCATATCTGAAAACTGGCTAACCGTAAAGAAGATAATGGGTCAACCACTCTCTGTGTCCCAGGAGACTGTTTTAGGACACCAAGTGACAGACAAATTCTGAAGTGTACATCCCATATGCCAAAGCAGCCAATGGATTGGGTACCAGTATTGAATTACATTGCCAAATTTCCAATTACATTTTAACGTTCAGAGGCATGGGCATTAAAATGCCTAACGCCAATGCCCATAAAAGCACAGCGGCATCTCATTTTAAATTTTAACTGTACAATACCGACACATCATCCAACGCACACTGAAACTTCTTCCATATAATTCAACATAAAAAGTAAACAACACTCAAACCACAATTGCGTCACTTTTCGAGTTTCTTCTATTATCCGATACAATGGTAATAGAAGATTTCGATTACTGCAAAAGGTTTCACAGTATGACGTGCACGGCATGTTACACAATAAGCCAATTTAATTGCCTGGTCATTGTCGTTAAAAATATCGAACATTGTTCAAAAAACTGTAATTGCTGTTTCATGGACAAGCACACAATTCGGCAAAGAGAAAGGTCAGAAACTATCAATTCTGCCAAACAATTACTAAGTCAGAATTTATCTGCAGTATATGGGCATAGAGCAGCAATAGAAAGGTCACTATAAAAATATCGATTCAGCATCTATTAACAAAACACATGATATCCAATATTATAAGAGGACATTGCGAAAACATGAACATACCAAATACTTCTGCTACACCAATCGGAAACGAACGAATTATTCAATTACATTGTGCTATTTCTATTGGTGGCGGTTGAGGAGGATCGTTAACTAAATACAGCTGTTGTATTATTATTATTAAAACATGGACATGATTTTCATGAAGAGCTGAAGTCCGTATAGAGAATGTTCTGGTTCCAAATGCCAAATCATCGTGAAAAGGATTCGAATAACAACCGAACATAACATTCATAGTCAACTAATAAAACGACAGATATAAAAATCATCAACCTTGGACAAAAAGTAATTTTTCTAAGAATTTTACTGTTGAAAACACTGCAAATTACTTAACCGTACTTTTTGTTTCAACCATGGATTAAGTTGAGAATAATTACGAAAGCATGCTAAGGTGCACTTTAGGAATCCATAGTTGACATTGCTAGTCTTCTATAAAGGCATTCACTGAAAAAACTGAAAAACCACGAAAGCCAAACAACATTCAAATTTGGCTAGCAAACCATCCAATTAAGGCATCCCGATGGAGGCCAAGGTGTTACCCCTGACTACCGTCGCCCAACAACGGTGCCCCTGCTAACTTCAAGCAGGCGAAAAATAGAAAACGTCAATGACAATCCTGTTCAATTTCTAGGATATTTACGATTACAAAACATGGCTATGGAAGTTGAAACGTGTTTTAGAGCGAACGAAAATACCATCTATCCGGGCAAAAGTAATGATCCCACCCTATTAGATAGCTAAGAAAAAAAAGCCTACATTGGCCTAGGAAGAAATATAACCATATTTCCCAACGGTACCATTTACTCATAATCGACCATCATATGATTATTTACGCTATTTGGCATTATACTTAAATGTTTCAAAAAAATAACATGGAATGGCAATCACTTCTTCAGCATACTACACACATCATCTTGTGGTATTTTAAAGAATAACAGGCAAAATGGAAATTTGGAATATCGATAGGCAATCAATACTGAAATACAATTTTGGTTAACCTTCAAGAGTTCTTACTTGATGACCAGTTAAATATGACGTGTGCTTATTTTTGAACGCACGAGTTATCCAAACACCTTAATAAATTATATATCGATTATAGATCAGATATATACTACAAAAATCGCCATTTTGGCTGTCACGTCTGCAATTGGCAGCAGACTGGGCGTAAACCTACATAGGGCTAATTAAATCTTCATCACACGCTATGTGTTAAGGCGCTCCAGGCGCCACATTCTCATGCGTTTAGTGCAATCGACTGTACAAATTAATGAACCAGGGTGGTAAACATTAATGTGCCCAACGTTGTTAAAGTTAACCCTTCTCTATATTTTTGGAAAGCATACACACTGTATTTTACTTCATTAACAACAATTTTCTATAATGCATGTAAAATATAGTTAAAAGTGAAATAATGAGCGTGATATTTTTTTTAAAAATTCTTTAGAAAAATTTCTAACTTTTGACAAATATTGTGCTAATTATTCGTGCGACGAGTTCTTGAAAATGTAAAAAATGAGCCTTGCAATCCTTGAATTTTCCCCAGTACATTTACTGGACACCCTGAAAAGCTTCTAGGAAAATCGATCTGCAATGCTGTTCAAAACAGCCTTGGACGCCATTTTGTGATTAACCATATTCTAATTTTGTTAGAAATTCAATTCAAACACATTACGAATGCATCGCATTTGGATGTTTTGTGAAAAAATACAGCTTGGAAGCTGCGAACTAAAACTGCTCACCATAGCGAAATTTAAGAAGCAACCTTCAAATCCCAGGAATTCTTTCCCATATTTTCCACCAAAAAACGCAAGAAAGGCAAAGAAGGAAAGAGAAAAAAACTTCCAAATCCGCCTCGGTGATATCCTTTATGTTTGTGTGCATTCGCTCGAGTTTTGATGGTTATTTTTCAGAGGCCACATTTATCTCCTGGGAACAGTTTCAAGAGTGCGAGGCAATGCAAAATGGCATTCGGTCCTTTTAGTATAGGAACATTCGTATCAACTTTTCAACGAGCCTGGTCAACAACTGGCAATGAGCAATCGATACCATCAGTTGTATTTGCACATCCAAAGTAGCCATTCGGGTTCTCCAGGGTTTTGAGTAGTACAATGGTCAGTCGTAAGACGATTTGGGAAAATCGACCATCTTCCAGGGATTCCCCTGGCGGCTGCTTTTTGTCTTTGCTATTTTATCTTCACGTTATTTAAATGTGTTTATGGACGTGCAGTCCGGGCACGTTTCATTGGTTCTAGCTTGCTTAAACCTGACCGTAATTCAGGTTTTTCTGTCTCCTTTTAAACCTCGGAAAAAGATAAAACCAGACGAGGCGGCGAAAAATAGAAGAAAAAAAATCTGAGAAATGATTATGAGGAAATCTGAGAAAGGAGGTCCTCATAAGCTTACGAAGCATCGTTTTCCAGGGCCAGAAATCAAAGATATGGATGTAGAGGCAGGTCTCAGAATCCGGCCGCAAATCCCGTAGGAAATTGGGGATTAAAGTGATACCGGAGAAAAAAAATTCTGGGATTTTGTCGACGACGTGAAGAGCGAGACAAATGGGCTGAATAGAGAATATATAGTTGTTGGATTCACTAGTGGGGAAGGTCAAGGTGGTTCGGGTTCACTTCCCATCGGCTTAACCTGACGGTTTTCATTCCCAATTGAAAATGCGACGCAATTTGCTTGCACTCCAAAATGTTCTTACCACAAAGACTTAAAGCAACTAGATTTTAAATACAAATAAGGAAAAATAATGGAAAGATTTGCAATATAAAGGATCTGAAAACAAAAATTCACTGACGACATTAACCAGTGGTTGAATGAGTCTAAACAATTGGTTGCCAGGATACACTAGTGACTAAGCCATAACTACTGTACTTTTATAAGAAATAAATAACATTTTCAAAAAATATAATAGAAAACAACGGTACAATTCATTTTTTTCGAAATAAACGTATATTAAAAACTATTATTATCCTGTTAAAAATCCATTAATGTTCTTTGCATAGTGCCTAATGAGTTAAGCCCTACAAAGGACCTCAAAATAAAAATTCACTGACAACATTTCCAGTGGCGGACTTGTTCTTGAAATACTGGTTGCCAGGATGCACTGGTGACCAAGCCACAACTACTGTACTTTTATAATTAATAATATTTTCACAAAAAAAACAACTACATAAGTGACTAGAATGTACCAATGATATTCAAAGACAGAATTTAATATTAGAGAGATTTAGCAAGAAAAATCACCATTACCGTTGACGTCATTATTTCGAAACTAACATAGGTCTAGTAACGCGCAAGGGATTCTGGGTAAAGGGCAACATAAACGTATTTTTTTTTAAATTGCACATATACCTTAAAAATGTGAAGAATTTACATAGAACGTTTTCAACGGTAGAACAAATTTAACGTGATTTTGACAGTCTGCGCATGACAGATGGAATCTTTTACGTGGGATGGATCCCTACCGTAAAATTGCATACTAAACGATTATTTAACGCCGAATTTGACCGTTCAACAGAGCATGCGCACATGAGGTCAACATTAACGGTAAGTGAAACGTACGTTTCTTGCTAAATCTCTCTATTACTATGTACATACCTGTGCATATACCTGTACAAATCAGAATTTATGTATAAAATAAGCAATATTTTAGCAACACATGTACATATGGAATTGATTAAGTTACACGAAAGAAAACATTTCCAATTAGGTGCAACAGAGTTCTACACACATTTGTATTTTTAGTACTTTAATTATTTTTAGACTGTGGAGGAACTGTATTTAGAAAAGCTCATTTTGAATATTATTGCTAGAAATACATGTGTGGTATGTACGAATATGTTCAATTGAGTTCATTCACAATCTAGGTTCCCAGTGCCAATCATTCATGTTTTCGAAGAATTTCTGAATGCATTTCAAAACGAGTGTTGATATGGACATTATTTTGCGGAAAGCCACATCCTTGAGATTCTAGTTAGTCACGCAATTCCATATTAGGCGATATTAGTGTGAAATAAATAGGTTGCTGTGAATTTCCGAGACATAGGGGGAGGTGTAGGAAGGAAACCACTGATCCGTATTATATATTAGCCAAATAGTGCTCTTCAGATGGTTTTCATTGAAAGACACATGGATGGATGCCAAAATGTGGAAATTTTAGAAGAGGGGAAGAAATTACACGAATTGAAGCCGAACAAGAAAAGCAAAGCAGGTCGAGATTTCTCACCCAATGAAATATAGCCAGAAGATGACGTAAAAGAGGGCAGAATAAATCTACGTGAAGAGGATTAAAAATAAGAAGCATGAGTTGCTCTGCCAAATTGCTACCGAATTTCATCAAAACAACAGGTGCAAAAAAATCTGGCCTTGAGAAATCAAAAAACATTCCAAAAACGTATTTATTAATAATTTATTTCTACATGAAGAAATAAAAATAACTTTCCAAGGCAAATTGGATGTCGCGCAGTATGCTTCTTAGGTAAAAATAAAACTTTGGCAGTTGAAAGTAACAGCTGGAGATGAAAACAACTTTCAAAATTTTTTTGTGTGCTAACGTTGAAAATTATTAATATCTTTCTTAGCTTAATAAAAAAATGTGAAAAAAATCATTTTTGCATATACGTTAAAAATTTCAATATGGTAAGATTTTGTATAATTAAGATTATCAAGATAATGAGAAAACTTGTGCAGTTTTCGCAGCAGGCGCTTTACTTAACAAACCAAGTAAAAATTAACGATGCAGACGGTATATGCAAGAATATATAAACAACAATGAGTAATTTGTTTTTTGCCTTGATTATAGAAATAATAATCCATATTTTTACACGCGACTAAATCCTTTTATCCAATATTAATCACATAAATTCGCATCTATATCTTACATATTGAACAAAAAATTATTTTTTCCTAACGCTGATAAAGATTTATAAACACTTATAACAAGAATAAGATTTTTCTGAAGAAAGTCCTGAAGTAGATTATATTAATTACTTTTATATTCTCACACAGTATATGTTTTCATGGTTTCGAGGCAATGCTCACTTCTGGAAGCATAAGTAAACCTTGGAGGTAACATGCAGTCCCGTATGGAAAATCTATAAATGGGCCACATCACCTGGGGTATGCATTACCCAGTGCAATATTGCACTACATATTTTATATTAAATATAGTACTATATTTTCGAGCAAATAATTATATTTTAAGCTGAATATTTTTAATAATTGGATGATTTCCATAAAGGATGAGCTAAAGTCTGTACTTCAAAAAAGCTTATGCTGTTATCACCTATTGTGCATTTAAAAGGTTGCCCTTGACTACTCTGATTTCACTGACATGTGCATTAATCCTTAATGCCCTCTTGATTAGTCGACCAATCAGCACAGGCTCAGTGGTCTAATTGCGTGAAAGGCGTATAACTGAAGCAAACTGTCGACTCACGTGCAAAAGTACAACGTTTGTGGACAAATGTAAGAGTGAGAAAAACCCAGAGTTTAGGACTTCCGGACAAGGTCGAGTACTATAATGAGATCGATTCACCAAGACATGCAGGCTAGTAGTAAATGAACACTGTACATGTAACAACAAACAGTTGACGTACACATGTGCAGTTCCTATGGCCATTTTGCTATGTAAGCAGAAAATCTGCGGGTTCTTTACTTAGGGAATTCAACGTGCCTACCTCCATCACTAATTGCATCTTGAAAACACGACAGCATTTTCATTAGTCATGATTGGCTAGACACTTCGTCCATTGACGATGGTAATTTGTGAGGTGAAATTGTGCTTACTGAGGGCTTGAAAATAGGACAGACTATTAAGCCATTACAAACATTCTCGTACGGTATTATGGGCCAAATGCTACTTTTGCAAAGCACTCATCGTTTTAATTGGTGAGAAAACCTGGGCAATTGGAATCTTGCAATCACGTGATCACGTTACTCGCTCCAAAGACTTTTGCAACTTTGAGAAGTTGATTTAAGTTATTTGACCCAAAACAAAACTACATATTTTCAAAGCTAACTAGAATTGGCATTTCGAAGCATCTGCATGTCTTCCAAAACCCATTTTTAGAAATAACTGCTGTTGTAAAATGTTAATTTGTTGATACTTGGATCTAATATAACAGGTAGCTATAACAATTAATTCAGTAGGCATTACTAAGCAACCAAATTCACCCTAAGGAATATTTGGATTACATTTTCGACTGTTAAGCTTCAAGCAAAGCAGTTATCCTTAATGTTATTCTGTCCTACATTATTTATTCGAATGCTTTTTAACAATAAACAAGATTATACACTAAAAGTTATAGTTGAAGCTTTACTATAGATAATTAATCCAAAACACCCTTCTGTGATAATTGGTTGCTTGGTAATGCCTATCAAACCTACTGATTTACTACATTTCTGAATTTCATTTTTTTTAAATAACAAGTTATATCAAGCAAAAACTAAAACGTATCCTCATAATATAGTAAATAAACAAAGTGCATCAGGAGCATTGCCAAGAAGGTTAAAGCTGCATTGAAGGCAAAATTTAGTCCCACTCATGTTCTGAAATTATTTGGTTTGGAACACTGATCCATCAAAGAATTGCACATTTACCAAATCGTAAACAGAGAATATAGGTACAGGTTAAACGTCCTGGATCGTTCTGACCCCATTATCTGAGTAATTTCTCATCCATCATGCACAGTGCACAATAAACACTATGCCAAACTATACAATATGCAAGTTTATGTTTATGAAAGTGTTAACCATATACACGTACAATGAAACTGAAATCCATATCTTCATCTTTTAACAAGGTTATAATTGAGGTTATTTTATTTTAGCCCATATTTTGGCATGACAAAAGAACAGATGCTAAATGTCACTTTTTCCCATCTTTAATTTCGAAAAATATTGAGTTGGCGAGCGGGAAAGGATTTGCCATCCAGGGAAAAATTACGTCATATTTGGGATAAATATAAGTAAAGGGAGGAGAAAGTCTATTTGGAGGCGTCCCAACATTACGTCACGAACTGCTGGGCTAATTAGAACAGAAATGCTATATTAGACGAAAGGCGATGGTTATTAAGTGGTTTTAGCGCCAAAGTAGGCGATTTCCGTCAGGAAACAAGTGTCTCATTTGCATGAAATATGTTAATGAGACTGCTCGTGCCTGTGTTAGTACATGAAAAGTTGGCCTATGTGCTGAAAACAGATGGGGGTGTTGCTTAACGGATCAATATTTGGCAACTATCCCTGCTGAAAGCGAGGACAGCGCCATCTAGAAAGATGAGGATGCAACAGAATGAAAACAATATTTAAGCGCGAGCCTTAAAAGTTTATACTAGCCACATTTTAGTTCTAGAGTAAAGACAACAGGTAATTTCTATAAATGTTAATGACAAGATATCACATAGTAGCTAGAGGCCATATCCATAAATAACAACCGAGAAAGTGTAGGTCTGTTTAATAGTGTTCTACAATACTCAAATTTCTTTGAACCATCGCCAAATGTCTTACCGAATGTCTAACCGAAAATTAATTGCCGATACATTATTCTATCATCAACTGATCCCTCATCATTGGAATGCGATCAATCGCTGTTGTAGGTTTAATATATCAAGTATAACCTGAATTATTTGGTATAGATTTAGATTTAAAAAGAAACTGTCTTAAAAGGATCGATGTCATAAAAAATTATATCAGCAGTCGATATACTACCAGACAGTATGCTACCAATCTCCATTAAGATAGTAGAATGCAAGCACACCTATATTCCTTGATGTAGTATTGATGTATTTTCTCTCACACAATACGTAATTATCTTAAATTGAAATACACGGGTGTATTGAGAACTAACTTGCATTGTTTTCGGATGAGTCTGATACTTTTACGTATACGTTTCATAAACAAACTTTAAACTAGTTCGATATCTTATTCCTAACATGCTGTACATCAGGTACATAGCATTGTATATATAGTAGTTTTCGAAAAACACAATATGCAATTCGATCAATTTTGTGACATTAATACAACAACAAAAAAACGAAAACGTTACCATAGAGATGATTCGTACGACAAGAAACTTCACTTACCTAGAAATAAAGAAGAGAAAACCATGAATACCACATATTTCATTGAAGTCAAACAATTTATTAGCTTTCATGCATAACTTCAAAGTATTCAGTGATTGCAGTGTAGCAGGGGTTAAACTAAAAAGCTAAATTTGAAGAAAATTGGAATAGAAGTCAATAAGTAATGAATTTAAACAAGGAAGCGTCCTCCTAAAATTGAAATTATGTACCCTTCAATTACAAATCCATTTGTTTTGAATTACACATGAACTTAAAGGGGGTTAGGTTTTGCAGCGCTATTTTCAATATGATCGTGAAAAATAAAGCATTTTAATATTCCTTCGAAGAATGCAAAAGAAAATACTCATGTAGTCTAGATTTGCATGAAAACGCATGCCTTATTTAATAATAAGCGTGCAAAATTCATTTCCTTTTTTTGTATAACGAAGCCACATGATGTATCCATTTAATCTATTACTGTCCCGAGTTTATTAATGAATATATTGTTTCATTACTGACAATGCTCAACTTGCAGTTCATTGAATTCATCTAATTCGGGAAGAAAAAACCTATTTCATTTAGACTCACAAAGATGGTTTTTTAAACGGAAACACCGACACATAATGCGTATTAAGTGCTACCCGGCTGTTACAATTTCAGTTGCATCACCATCAGTGAATGGTTGATGAATCATTAATGAAGGCAAAAGGCCTCTCTCTAACACTGCGTTTATTCGCTAATCAAACCTTCTTAAGCATTCATCAAATCAATCAAGCCAGTTACCCTTAATCTCACTTTACCATTACAGCATAATAAATTGCCCATAAGGAGGACAGATCGAAAGGACAATTCTCTTGAACAGACTAGACACCTTAAATTAATTGCATGCATAACTTTTGCTCGAACATCTACGGTTAGCGTTAGCAAATATCCTTTAAGAAAAACAAGTAAAACGTCTAAAAAACAATATGGATTCTAGAATATCTGCGTTTTTTGCATTTGCAAAACTGGGCTTCAAATTTCCCGCTGTTTAAAGAAAAATCTACTGTTTTAGTCCATGAGATGGCGCCGCCAGAATCGCGTTGTAGAGCCGCAGAAGATGAGCACAAAAAATCGATGACTTACGTCACGAGTACACAAGTTTGACGCAAGACATTTCGAAGCAGTTGGGTTACGTTATTAGCGAGTGCTTTAACGGCAAAGAGTAGAATTTTAAATCAGAGAGAAACAAAATGCACAAAGGTGCCTTGGGGAAACATAAATTTATAGATCTTCAGGGAAGGAAAACGTTGCTAAATTAATGGATCCTAAGTTGTCATTTTGTGAAATTAAAGAGTGTAGCCAAAGGTGACAAGTTATTAGAAAAAAATACTATCACACTCGAAATAAGTGCAAATATGATTAAGGAGCCATTTTTATCAAATTGTGATTCTTCCCCGAATGAGAATAAATATAATGTATCTCAGGAACACTTGTTTAAATATCATAGCAACAGTAAGTAGTATATGTGGGTGTTATGGGCACCACGAGGCATCTAGCAACAGTAATAATTGCTATTGCATTCGTGTCAATTTAGAACAATACTGAGAGGAAATATATTTATTACTACAAAAAATTTCACAATAAAACATTGGTCAGTGTACTTTGTTATCTGAACTCACGTTTTACTAAAAATCATTGAAATAAGTATGAAATGCAAACACATACGAGTATTACGGAAATTTGTAGAAGTGTTTTTTTTCAACATAGCACTGTCAAACAATATTAAAATGGCCATAGTAGAGTAAAAGCGTCAGATAAGGAAAACCCAACATGCGAATAATGCAATCATGATATTTTTTACACACATGGCCATTATAATCAGAGATTTCAAGTAGAAATGATGCGATGCCGAGACAGCAAATAAATTCCAAAAATGTACGATATTTCAAACTAGTTTCTGAAAAAAAGCAGCTATCTTGCAATTGATGGCTCCAGTTGCTTGAATGTGTAATGTACTATATGTACATTAAATATCTTGCATATAATATCTGAGAGCTAAATGCTTTGATAGAGTAAATCCTGGAAGATATGCTGATAGAATCTTGACATGTTAAATCCATAAATTTGAGACTATAGTAAAACGAGGGGATTAGCTTATTCGTACAATATAAGCGAAGCAGGACGTTTTGGCTTCGTCGTTTTGGCGCCGGTCATTTTGGCGCATTTCAGATTTGGCGCCACAGGGT
>JAQGAE010001399.1:0-23382 GCA_034696685.1 Julus scandinavius
CATATATACCTCTTTCAATGTGTTTTCGTCAGGAATCATCAGTAGGTAAGTGGTAAAGGTATTGAACTGGGAACGCTGGGAACGCTTGGAACATAGGTTCGATCCCTGCTGAGTGACGTTTTTTTCACGTAATTAATGGGACCCTTCAGCAGTAGGACCATTGGATTACAACAATTGGAAAGTTTCAATGGTTGCAACATTGAATGGTCCAATTTACAAACACCCTTCGAAATAATAATTGGATGAATGGTTGTTTTTTTTAAATCCAATTGTTTCTTTCACCAGGGAACCCCTTTAATCTAACAAAGGTCCTCTAATCTAACAACCCATTATAATCTAACAAACCCCTCTAATCTAACTAACCCCTCTAAGCTAATAAACCCCTCTAAAATAACAAACCCCTCTAATCTAATGTACCCCTCTAATCTAATAAACCACTCTAATTTTAAAAAACCTCTAAACTAATAAACCCTGTAACGTTACTACGTCCTTAGAACGTTGACAGTCGCAACAGCGACTGTCCCATTTCTCCTTCACTATTTTGACCCAATCCATCTGCCACTAGGGTATTTGTCATAAACAAACCATACGATTAAAAGGACCTGGCAGATTGGTGTGAAACATCTAATAGCATCATATCCATCCTAACTGCTATTAATTTACTTAATTTGAAAACGTTTTCTCTATAAACAATACTTTTAGAAGAGTTTTGAAGTAAAAGCATACTTTTTGGTAGTGAAATCACACTTTTCTTTCCCATATTCTTGTGTTTCACCAGAAGGCCACCATTTTATACAAACAAATGCGGAAACATAAGCGCTATGTAGACTCACAAGTGTCAATCTTTTTACACTTTCAAATTTTGAATTATTCGCAATGTCCCATACCTCCTGCATCCCATTCTTACCCATTCTCCCCCTATTGAATTGGATTGATCTGAAACAAACATTTCCTCACAATTTGCTGTTATTGTTTACTTACAACAACATGTTTAAAAATGTTTAATTTAGGAAACGAAAATAAGATACTGAAACCATATAATAAAAAATTGTTATGAATCGTTTTGAATTTTACCTCAATTATCAAGACGCCTCTAAACTAATTAGCCCCTCTAAACTAATAAGCCCCTCTAAACTAATAAACCACTTTAATCTAATAAACCTCCCCAAACTAATAAACTTACCCTATATAATCACATTCACATCACATAAATATTTAATAAATATGAGCCTTTATAACCTTAATGGTAATGAATTCCCAGTATTAGCTAACCATAACTTCCTTTTCTAATGCTTTATCTTCAACAAGTACGGGTGGATGAGTGGGTAAAAGCATTAGGCTGGTATTTGCAAGTTTCAGGGTTCGCTTCACTCTGTGAACCATTCTTTAAAAAAAATGTATTCTGCAGAATTGACTCTTGCCGAATTGCACACCATGATTCTGCAGAGATATAGGACGCTGAATTCTGCAGAATTCTGACAGTCATTTTTTGTATGGGTACGCCATGAGCAGGACAGACCCAAGGATTCTTTTATACTGTTTGCTGACAGCCGTGCACGGGTTGCAATGTGAGCAAATCTGTCTTTTGATTCTAGTGGATAAACAACTTCCTCTCCCAAGGGTGTTTTTTGGTGTCTACACATTGTGAAAGTCCAATTTGTGCAGCTATCTGTCTTTGGGATTTTTCACTGCTGTGCAACTTCCAAATTTCTCGAATTCCATGTTCACTGAGCTCAACACCACGAGGCATCTTAACTGCTGTATTTCTTTGACAAAAGCTGTTTGATATTTGAAGGAATGCCACTGAATTGTCTTATTAATACTTGACACATAATTTGCATGTGCATTTTTGGAATGTGGCACTGACCAATTCTTGTGAACTTATAATTGTGTCCATGTACATTTCGACATTTTTGGGGTTATTAATGCAAATATTCTATAAAAATGGATGATTTATGGTGAACACTGATCCAATGCGAGCCTGATTATGCTGTTCTTGTTTCAATTATGTTGCTCTAATGGTACTCAAAGAATAAATTTAGTTTTTCTAGTGAATTTATAATTCTGTTCAGCACTGTACAACTCGTAAAATACACATGTTATTAAAAAACCTTACGCCATGTGAAAATACATCAAATTTACTATAAGAGACTTCTCTAATATTAAATTTTCTCATAAGGGGAGAGAAGGCAAAGTAAAAATTACTATAAATGTTTAGCAAACTTGAAATTTATTTCTTTTGCAAATTTGCACTTATTTAATATTACCAAGGGAATTTCTCATTTTATTTATGTAATTTAATGTAAGGTTTCTTAAAACTATGGGGTTTACACAATACACTTCTTACGTCAGATGGCCCTCTGACAACAGCTTACAGCAAGTCCCGGCTGTCTATTAAGGCTGCCTTCAAAATTTCTATACTAACAATTATGGCCCGTACAGTGAAACAGACAGATGACATTCAAATGCACTTCGACTCGGCTCACGGGGAATAATGCGCCGTCACATACTAGGTAGGGCAAAATTAATGTACCGTCACGTGGTATAGTATTTTTATAACATGTATATCTTATGACTTGTAGGGGGTGGGAGTGGGCGTTTTTGACATTTTCTCAGTAGGTCCAAAAAATCACTGTTTTTTAGTATGCTCTAGCGTGGAAATCACTCGTTATAAAATGAAAGTTGACTAGGGCATTTTGTAGGAAATTTTGTCTACTTTAATTTAGTATAGAGTGGTCATCTAAGAAAAACGCATCGGTTTCGAGATATAAGCACAAAAGTGGGAAAATTTTGAGCTTTTTTGCGTTTTTCGCTGTGAAGCAGACCTCCTACAAGGCAGCAAACTATAAATTCGGATTCAGCACCCTAATAAACTTATAGAACCGTTGAGAAAAAACTTTACCAATTTTGTTACGAAAACGCCTTTTCGAACACCAAATAGCTGGCATCTTAGCCACAGCCCAAACACCTGCAGTCTTGCAGTAACGACCATCTTTCTAAAACCAATCACTTTTCCCCGTGTTGAGAAGAGCTGAGCCTCCTAGTGGCACATTAAACATTCCCCCTTTCATGGGGATGTGAAAGTTAAGCGTCTACACCACCTCACTGCCAAGTTATTAAACCACAATTTTTTTTCCAGAGAATTGGAATGAAGCATACTTGAAATAATGATGTTAAAATACCCAAACTTATAAATTCATTTGTCATTTATTTTAAAGATTGTATACCATCAAATCCATTAATTTTAAAACTCTGTGGGGAAAAATCATTATAGCAGTGATGTTCTTGACGGCTTGCATGCGACACATTAAGTTTTATAATTCATAGAATTGCATAGCTATCTCTATTTATACAATATATATATAAAAAAATATTATCTGCGCATGTGTGCTTAGTGAGTTCGCTTAAATAGTTATAGTATGGATATCTAGAAATATTGTTGCTGGGATTTTTGTTAGATTAGAAAATCTTACAAAGTAGTAAGGACTTAGAAATCGCTAAAAGTTTAAAGAAGTTCTTGAATGTCATAACTTTAAATGATCGATGTAATAAATCGTTTATCTGACATGCATTATTGCGAACACTGTGATATTAAATAAATCATAAAATGTATGCAAATTCGCAGACCATTTTAAACTCTATATTGACATCTTCAGACATTAAATTATTCCCTTCGACGAAAATAATAATTTCTTATTTTATTTAACTAGTATGATATTCTTAAGAAAAAATATGAGGGTTACCGAGATCATTTTTAAATTATATCATTAAATCATGTTTTCATTAGTTGGAGACGTTTTTCAAAAACGTAACTGTTACTATATAATTGATAAAAAGAAATTTTAATACTTAGTGCGATAAAATTAATATGCCCTTCATGGAAAAAATTGGTTGTAAACTTATGAAAAATTATGACAAAGTGAAAAACTGGCAATAAACTAATGATCTGAGATTAATGCTAATTGGCAAATTAGACAGCAAATAGTTGAAAATTAGTTATATTTATTCCAAATAACATCAACTTGCAATCAATCTTGCAACTTTTCAGCAACCATTTTTTTCCATAAGGGTCTGTTTGTTTTAAAGTTCAAAACAAATGGACAAACTTTAATTGACAAATTGTAATAATTATATAAACAATACATGGCATACATGTATTGCATGTACAGTAAGTCTTTCCAATTAGTCCAAGCTTGCTCACATTCTTAATCAATGTCATAATCAAATCACATCATTTAACACAACAGATAAGGATTTTTATTTTTATATAAAACGTCATTCGCCTAAAAGTCACATATTCGCGTGGTGATTTGATATTATAACCATAATTACACGATCAGTTTGAAAAAAGGATGATTTCTTGAACTTAAAGTTTCAGTGTAAATGACTGTAATAGGTTGAAAATGCTGTCTTTTCTAAAAGAGCTATGGTATAGAGTGACTACGAATAGAACTCAAAATGGAGAAATAGGCGAGCTCACAACAAACTCACAAGCAAGTAGAAGTAGGATTCCATTCTTGGATATGATATGGTATGGATTTTTAGGCAGATTTTCCAGACACAGAATCCCGAAAGAAATAGAAGGTAAGCAGAACATCAAATTACTAAAAATTTACCCAAACATTTGATTTTTAAAGTAAAAATGGTGTCAGTAGCAATCGAATTTAGTTTATTCCTATAAGTGAAACAGACAGCGTGCGGTTTCTAAATTTAAATAACTACATTATCAAATAATTTAAAAATAATAAATGATTCAACCAATTCCTTAATTTTTAGCCAAAGAGAAAAACAATGAAAATATTGGAAAACAAACCCTAAATGAAAAATCGACCATGGAAGAGTCCCTAACAAAAACTACAGTTCAGAATGCTGCGATTACAGCAACAGGCGACATTAAGAGTTTAACAACAGACAGTAACCCCGACATTAAAAACAAGGATGAGCCTATGTCACAAATTGCAACAAGTACGAAGAATAGTAGCGAAAAGCTCCGCACAACAAATGTCTTAAAAATGGCTGCATTTTTTGAAGAAATGGCCCTTAACTCAAGCAAAATTACAAACTCACGTAAGTATTTCTGGAATGATAAATAAACAAGAATAATATATGAATGATTAAGTGCTTTAAATATGATGTTTGATTAATGTTGCGTATTCCCCAAATAATATAACTCATGGATTTATAGACGCAAATTGCTCTCGCGTAATCTTGCATTAACGGCACTTTGGTTCAATCTTGGAAGTATAATCATGTCTATAGTAGATAAGTATTATTACTGTGATTTTAGATTACTGACGAGCACACAATTATCAATATCTTAGTAACATTTTGATAGTTTATAATATTCATGTAACCTTCATAAACCCTTGATATGATTACTCATAATTTTAAGATATAATTTAATAATTTTTAGGCCATGTGGAGCAACCATTGCCTTTAAACAATAAGAATTTGCCTTTAATAACTACAAAAAATGCATCAAGTGAATCTGACGACGAAAGAAATGGTAAGTATGATTCGCAGCATAATTATAATGTAAAAACAAATATCACCTATCTCAAAAATGCAACCTCTCGCCCCCCCCCCCTCAAATAATCAAGTCAAACAATAATGGCAACTGAGTTAATGTTAGCATACCAAAGTGGACCAAGGTCCACAAGTTGAACGTCTTTTGTGAAATGGGCACGTGCGAAATTATGGGGTCTGTTTGAGTACCTCTGAAACTCTCATTTAATTCAATGCTAATTATCTTATAGAGCATGCATTGGAAAATTCTTGCACTGATGGCCATATCCACGATGGAAGAAGCTTAGCTGAAGAAGCCATTATTGGTTTTATAAGCCAAAGTATTTTGCTAGTTCCAATCGCCACCATTAATTACGTGAATAATTTTAAACAAATGGACATTTCAATAGAAAACCGCCATGAAAAGCTACACTTTTCAACGGAAGGCTGTTTCATAAAAGGAGGCAAGCTCAAGAATTTGTTGCCCACTGAAATTTCATGTGGGGAAAATGCGCAAATAATTTTTGATAAACAAATTACCAACATTAAAATGGCTATTAGGGGCGTTTTAACATACGACATACTTCCTTCAGAAAAAGGAGTAAACTGTAACGGTAAAGCTACTCTTGTGATATGGTGGAATTTACCAGCTCTATCAAAAAACGTGATTACAGTTGGTATTGTAAACAGCAGAGTAAATGCCACCAAAAGTTTGTACAAAAGAATGAAACATGAACAAGAGGAGTGGTTCAAACGAGGTATTGTATATGAAATTGTTAAGAAAGAATATTCTCAGGTTCTTGGTAAATATGACCTAAACATTGCTGCTCAAATTAATGACCGGAATCGTGCGTCTTGCAGAGTTGAAATTGGATGATTCCAAAATCACCACATTTTTTGGATTTGCCATCAAATGTTAAAATTTTAGACCTTGAAAATGTTTCCAACATCCATTTAAGTGTTATATCAAAAACAAGAAAATACAAGCGATATATCATCTGACATGCCAAATGTAACACCACGACAGTGAAATATTGTAAAGATAACATTTAAACCTCAGTATACCCATATGGAAAAATGATATGTGAAGCATATACTATCAATATATGTATATATATGCATAACATATGTTTCATATAATTACGTCAAAGTGGAATATATTGCAAATATATGTCAATCTATATCCATATATTAGATTAGGCCAATTTTGGTATATTTCCCATTTATTAGTAATGTATTTGAAACATATTTATCGCATATCATTTTTCCATATGGGTAGTGTGCAGATATGACGCCATCAAAGGAATTTTATCCATTAAATCTTGATAAGTTAAGATCATATATTGTTGTAAGCACTGTATATAGTCAACCAAGAGACATGACAGATAATAGAAAATGCGATGTCATTTAGATGGAAAAGAGGTAATAAAGACTAAAGTCAAATTTATAGAACCATCCAAATTGAGTAACTAATTTTAAAAATTTTAAATATCTGTACAACACTGCTGATAATAACACCAGATAGAATATCTGTAAATTCCACAGAAAATTAGGAAATGTAATTCTTAATTCATATATTACAAACTCATTAATTACATGCTCATTTGTACATATACTATGTCGGATGTAGATACTTTGGGTACAAAGTTTATAAAATATTTACAAGAGTCCTGAACATGTCAAAATAAAAATCACGATTTAGTATAAACTTTATTTAACATGCCGTAACATTAATCTTCACGTACTTTGTAACTGTAATACTGTAATTATTATTATTAATAAATGCAATGTGCATTTTACTTTTAAAATTTGTTCTAGTACTACTACACGTTTATAACATGCAAAATTAATATCACCACGATTGAGAATATTGTTACATGTAAACATTTTCTCAAACTAAAGCTTTTTTGCACAAGTTAATTTCAACTGTAATTATTAAAATGTTTGTAGCATGGTTTACTCAAACAAAACAGCTTGAATCCTGTTTAAATCATGATTAGAACAGGTGTATTGAACGAATCTCAAATTATTGTCAAAATACGATACCAAAAGTTGCTGAGAGAAGTTGTGCGCATGCGCAGAATGTACATATGTAATGTTTGATATCATGAAAATAAATTATAGTCTTATTCTATTTTTTAACTGCTGAGATAATATTCCTGATTACTTATCATGCAAGTGATCCTCATATATTTTTATATTACAGGACAAATTGTTATATTACGCCAGTTCGCAAGGATTGATTAACAAACATTGTTGTTGGATAACAAATTAAACAGACACCATATAAGTAAAATGACATCAATGGAAAACAACAGTAAAGGTTGGTTAGCTAAGCAAATTAAGTTGAACTTAATTCGTGTTGAATTTATTAAAAATATAGGGGAGACTGGGGAGCATTGAGACATGTAGTAAGGTGAGCCTCTAAAATTAGTAATTAAGAGCAATGATACTTGATACTGGCAAGTATTTGGGAGTTTAAATTACCAAAAACCGTTCTTGGAATCACCATTTTAAAAAAAATGTTGGTGCAGCGAATTTGTCATACCTTTACTTTAAAAATGGTTTCACGTTAATTTCAATCTTCATTCGGTTTTAGGAAATGATTTATTGGTAAGGGCAATGCAAGGAGGTGACTCCACTTACAATGTCAACTTGGCCGCACTTGCCAAATCAGTCAGAGTTCTTCAGTCCTGTGCAATTATAATAAACAACCACCACACCCAGTTAGAACTGACTGCTCCTAAACGTCACCTGTACTCAGGGTGGTGTGAATTACCCCCACCTCCAATAATCCGACCTGGATTTCGAGAAGTCAGCTTATTCAGAAAAATAGGTGGCAGCGGTTATGGCACATCAGGAGTACTTTCATATGACATCAACAAAGTCTACATGGAAGGTAATAGTAAAACTCAAGTAGAGAAGAGGGTCAATGATGGCAGCAGATTGTTTTTGATGTGGTCCGTACCAGCAGGGGCTAGATTTAGCACCTGTCATGCCGTAGGAATAACCAAGAAGATGGAACCATCAGATGACGTGTTCAACAAAATGTACTACGCTGAAAACATCGACTGGTTCATCAGAAAAAATTACAACGACTCTTTGGAATTTCAAGAAACAATAAATGAAATCCCAATCAGAGTGCTGGCTTCCATCTCCGATGGAGCGAATGCAACTTGGAAAATTGATATTTGTTAACGCTAAAAAAGTTGACAACATTGCAGTCTATAATCATTATACTGTACATTGATATTGAAAATTTGAATAAATTCGCATATAATTACGTGATTTTATGTACTTTTACTGAGACAAGGGGTAAGGTCAGACAGTGACTATTTAACAGTTCTACAGTGGATATTTAATCTAAAATGCCTTTTTAAACAAATGGACATTTCAATAGAAAACCGCCATGAAAAGCTACACTTTTCAACGGAAGGCTGTTTCATAAAAGGAGGCAAGCTCAAGAATTTGTTGCCCACTGAAATTTCATGTGGGGAAAATGCGCAAATAATTTTTGATAAACAAATTACCAACATTAAAATGGCTATTAGGGGCGTTTTAACATACGACATACTTCCTTCAGAAAAAGGGGTAAACTGTAACGGTCAAGCTACTCTTGTGATATGGTGGAATTTACCAGCTCTATCAAAAAACGTGGAACCTGTCTAAAGGCATCCTGTGTAAATGAATAACCTATCTAAAAACAAAATGTAACCCAAGAGTATGATTTTAGACAGGCTCAACTGTACTATATAACAACCTATGTAGCAAATACAGTGTACAATACCTTTGTTGAACCTTTGCCTGAATAGTTTATTGCAGATATTTTATCTGTTGCTAATTAATGAATACTTATTTCTAAGTAAGTAGAAACACATCGTTTTAGTTGAATCTAATTGCCATTGATTCGATTTATTCTATAGGCAATCTCCATGTAGAGTAAACTTGGACAACTTATTTGGGGCAAGGTGAGACACATTTACTTAACAAATTTGAATTTACATTTTTGTATTTGTTGTCAATTTTGATATTTATTACATTGTATTTAACATAGATAAATGAATGAAAATGAATCGGAAAATATTTAAGAAAACTTTAAATGGAACGATTTTTGCCTGAAAGATGGTAATCGCAGTGAAGTAACTTTTTAAAGAATGATACTTTCATTTCATCATATTTCAGTTTTAACACTCCACGTTTTTCAGTCTAAGAATGATAAATACCAGTTATTACAATCTTTTTGCATACTTTTGTCTAATCCATGAAGTGTCCTGCTTCACCCCAGGAGTGGGATAAAATCAGACATTTCACAACACATTTTCAAACGTTATAATTTTACAGTAGATTTGATAGAATTCGCTTCATAAAATTTTCCTACACAGCCACTTAGTTAAACCATATATCCTTACAATTTTATATTAATAGGACTATTACTGAAAGCCCAAACAATGTTTTAGTAAAAAGAGTATCAATGCTCCCCACTTTCCAGTACCATAATTCATTCAAATCCCCCGCCTTGAAATACAGATTAAAGCGCTTGTGACAATGGCTTCACAAACGTTTTTGAAGAGCAATCATAAAGGCTATGACGTCGTGATCATATGTTTTCGACACCAAAGCTCCTTGTCAAAGATCATTGTGCAACAGCGTTTTGGACATCAAACAGAAGTTTTCCTCTGAAATTTGGACATCGATTGAGGTTTTAATAATGGTGCTACCAGGTGTAATCCCAGCAATTTTCGAAGGTGCGTCTCTTTTGTACCACACCTTTAGTAGCAGTTCGTCGTCTGATTGTTGCAGAACATGCACAATAGAAATCCACAATCGTCATAAATATTTAGAGTTAAGACAACCAGAATACTACTTGTACTCGGGGGTAAACCAAACTCCACCCTCACCCATCATTCGACCAGAAGATAAGGCAAGTTGCATCTTTCGCAAGGTGTACAATAGCTCCTATGGAACTGCTGGGGTGATTGTTTACGACATCCACTACATGAAGGATGAGGCCAGTCAATCTCCAGCTCAAGACACGGATGAAAAGGACCCAAAACTTGTACTCATGTGGTCAGTACCATTCATTGGAGCGACTCAGCATGCTGTTGGGATCGAGAAGGAGGCACTGATTCCAGTGCCAAACGGAGAATTGTACCAGAAGATGTACTACGGAGAGGAGAAATGGTTTCACAGGCAGATTGCTGGAGAGTGTGTCAAGTGTGAAGACACCGTACATGACTTGCCATTAAGTGTCATGGGAAGCATCTCCAATGATGGACATGCAACTTGGACAATTGAAATTGAATAGGATGTCATTCTTGCATACATGACTATGCATTTTGGAAGTTTCAGTTTGTTTTACCAAACGACTTTAAACTATTATGTGCATGACTATTCATTAACTAGCATTGTTTTTAAGCTAAAAATTACTTATACGAGTAAATCACATGCATGTCTACTGTGAATTATTTTTTAACATCGCTGTTTGTTTCTAACATTTTATATTTATCGAAAGAGCAATGATCTTATGAACTAACTCATGTTTTTATGTTGAAAGATTCTCTTGTACAATGAATAATGAGCTAGGTGGGTTAGTGGTAACGCTATCGGCCTTTTATTCGGAAGACCTGGGTTCAAATCCCAGGTTGCGTGCTATGACTGGTTTTCGCAGTTTTCCAATTGTTTCCTGGCAAAAGCCATGAAAGTTTCTCCAAAGATCGTCCACGACCGTGCTCCTTCCTCTCTTAATATGCAAATCACTACAAAAAAACAAATCCAAAAATACTAATACCAATTGCCAGGTGGGCTGAGCCCCACAATGCATGTGCGGCTTATTATACAATGAACAATTGTAATGATTCTTATCTACAATTAGTTTGCAAAAGTCAAATGACTGTCGCAAACTCCCATGGCACACTGATTTGAAAGTTAATTTTAGCCGATATTGTTTTCTTTAAAAAATGTGTAATATGTGCGATTTTACACTGTAAGTAGTAGCCTACACTGCATTGTAGCTACTTCTTGGGATGTGATACCCTCAACCTGTATTAAATTGTTATTGTTTGCATATTAAAGATTTTTTTCTTGTCAAAGAATGTCTCGGATATTTTTTTTAGTAATTGCAGCTTACATGATTAGAAGTTCAAAATACACAAGCACTGATCTGTATACAGTAAAAAACCGGCGAACTGTGATGGCGAAAGAGTGTCAATCGAATATCAAGATCAATGCAGAACAAATAGGCTTGGATAAAAATGCAATTCATTGTTTTAACAGACATTTTGGACATCCACATGATTGGGTGCTGCACGCGCCTGCTCACCAGAGCTTTGAAGAATTTTTGGCGAAAAAAAATATTCCCACACTTCCACAACCTCCTTACTGCTCAGACCTAGCTTCGTGCATCTTGGGGATTGTGGACAACATCCAAAAAAGTGTAACCAAGGTTCTAAACACTCAAACAGAAAATGACTTCCAGTACAGCTACAAGATGTGGAAAAAACGTTGGAACCACTGTGTGGCCTCCCAAGGCCTGTACTTTGAAGGAGATACGTTTAAATGTCATGTGCAAAAAATCAGTACACTTACTTTTGGGACACCTCGTAGTCAATGAAATTTTTTTATCCAGGATAATGTTGTTTTCTTATTTATAAAAGGAGCAAATGTTTTCATAATATGTTTCCATAAATGTTTTCGTAGACCTTATAGTAAAATAGTTCTTATTCATACTAAACTCAACAACATTATCTAATATGTAACGGAACCTAATATTTAGTTAATAGCATTGCCCAAAGGCTTTGAAAATAAATAACTTACAAGAAAAAAGAAACTGCTGAACAAAATGTAACATCTTTAAACTTTAAAATACAACTCATTTGGAGATATCCAAATAAAATGAGGAAATAACCAGAACAGATACTTGAAAATCATTAGAATTTGAAAAGATACAGGGAGATTGCGTATTATAGAAGTATCATGAATATGTTAGCTTTTGGCAGTTTTAGGTTAATGCATGTCATAATTGTTATCACGTTATTGATCATCGGCTGATATTGTCTATAAAACACAAAGAACGATTTTTTAAAATATCAATGTCACATAATGCAGAATGCATTGAATGTAACAGGATAAAAAGTAAGTCCAAAATATGAATGGTACTTGAATCCAGCAAAAACATATTTGATGAAAGTGAAACAGTTTCTTGTCGTTAGATTGTGATATTCCATCAAGAAGATTTTCCTTTAATTACAACCAAAATGAATTTGGAGCCTTTCAGTGAGTACACATATATTGTAAAAGTGTTATATTCATAAAGCGTGATAATTACATATAAGCTGTATATATGTATATCAAACAATCGTTGGTATAACAATTGTTGGTATATACGCACGTAGGCCAAGACCTTCCCCTTTCCACCCCTGTCAGATGTATTTTTCAAAACCAAGAAGATGGTTTTCTTAACTTTAAAGTTATGTACAACTTTGTCTAACGCTGTGTCTAACTTTGTAATATAAAATTACGGTTTTTGGATGATTTGAAATACATATATAGAGGGGGAATCTATTTGACCTGGTCAGTTCCGGGTAGTAATTATTGAACGTTTTTCGATAATTTACAAAAAACACTAAAAACTGGCCAAAAGTGCCAGCATTTTACAGTAATTGTTTTGTTGTTACAGTGATGCAAGCTGCAGATGGGCCAAAACCTGTGTTATCCGAAGTCACCGTTGGTATAGTACCCTCCAATCCACCACAATTGGAGAAATTGCTACAAGTTCTAACTGCAGTAGGTCATGTGCCATCGAAATTCGCAATTTCCATCAAGATATTGAGCTCAGAGATCCTGCTCAATTTATCCGTTTTGGAATCAACCAAAATCCTCCCCCTCCAGTAATTAAACCTGGATATGCTGAAGCCTGCTTATTTCGAAAGTCATACAATTCTCTCAGAGGTAGTTTAGGTGTACTAGTCTAGCTATAAAATCGACAATGTAGTCCAGGATAACAAGAAGTGCGAGATAATCAACAGAATACATTACAATGACAATCTAGTTTTGATGTGGTGCATACCTTATATTGGGACCAATATGCATGCGGTTGGAATAAAAAAGAATGCCATTGCAAATCTGGAGTTGTATAAAGAAATGGAAGTTGAAAGTGCAGTCTGGTTTAAAAGAGAGAAATCAGGGGTGTGCTCCAACTTTGAAACAACCATCAGTGGTATTAACGTTAAAGTTACTGGTAGTTTGTCAGATCCTGGAACTGCATCGTGAATTGTAAACATTCAATAGAAATAGAGATTAATGTCAATTACACAGAAATCAATATAACGAACCAACACTGAAATGAATGTTTCTCCCAGACCATAAAACATATCGAAGAAATAACTTGTATTATTCGAAATAAATATTTTTTCAAATATTAATGTGATATATTCAATTGGTATTTTTTTTGCATGATAAGGATTTTATTTTGATTCATTGATTTTTGGTTGTTTTGATGTTTGAAACATTGATATAACTAATATTAATACAAAACATACAAATAAAGCATTAAACATGCGAGGTGTGATAACCAAATAACCGGAATGGTGCCATACAATTTTGTAGTCGTTTTCTTTTACAATATCAACTTTATCCCCTTCAATGTATACCCCCCTTGGTGATCTCTACACCACTCCACGCGAGTTTTTTACTGTACAAAACAGTCCTGCAGTTCGTTTGCTATGTATAAGCATGTTTAGAGTTTAAAGACAGTAAGTGAAAAACCACAATTCATCACAAGTAATTACTCTAACAAATTAGGATCAGTTTCAATGTTGCTTAAAATGTCAGCACAAATGTTCTTTCTTGATTCCTTTTGCTGCCGAACTGAGGCAGGCACCGGTTTGCGAGCGTGTACGTGAACCGAAACGGTTCCAGTGGACGCAAGTGTTCAATCCATTTGGACTTTATTGTTTTTGTACCGTGGTCTCGCATCAATCAGTTACCTTAACCCTCAAACTACCAGGATTTTTATAGTGCGTTTCTTACCGCAGGGGTCCATATGGACCCAATCACTAAAACATGCAAAATTAATGATCTTAGCCAATATTATCAACATTTTGCAAAAGCACGTCAACATAAAGACATATTTACATTTATTTAGGTTATATTTGACTCTTGATCGATTACAGAATACTTATGTTAAAAATTACTGGTCGCAAGTTCAACAAAAAATATCCAAATGATGAAAAAACAAACAAACTTTTTGCAACTTCTGCAAATGCCATGGAATTTCCGATGTAGCTCTCTTGGGCAAATGTGACAATTTCCTCTTTCTGGAACTTTGTTTTTCACTAGTTGTAATTATTTTTTTCTCCGTTTGGCAACTTTACGTTAAAGCTGAAAGCTCATCTGCAAACTGAAGCAAAAACAAACAGCATTTGTGTGACTTGCATTGCTTATAGTCAGGATGCATGCAGAGGACAAATTCACTTAGGCAGGAAACATCCAACATGTTTGAAAATACGGCAATTGGGCATCTGTTCGTTGTATGCAAGGCCGTATATATGGAGGGACCATGGGAATAGATCTCCCCTCCCCCCGAAATCCAAGAACTTCTACAAATTGCAATCCGAATCTGCAAAATATAAAAGGGAAATTGCACTTTTGCAATAAAAGTGCAATTGTCTAATGGATTTTTCTATGGTAAAAATGCATTTTTCTAAGGAAAAAAAGAGGACCATATCCCCCGAATGTGATGACATATACAGCAATGGTTTTACGTTTGATGAAATAGCAATGCAGCATCTGATCAGCAGTATCCACACTTCCATTTTTACAGTCATAATTCGGTATCATGTTGGGCTTTTTGTTTGGAGTCATATGATGGAATAGAAATCAATTGGTTGCATCATGTCTTTGAAAATTTTTGTTGGTAATAGATTATGCATAACTTTACTCATTTACATTTGTAGCTAGCATATAACAATGTAGTAAAACAACATCAAAATCATTTTTGACTTGAAAATATATACTGAATTTACACTGGGGTCCATGCAGACCCCACGGTAAGAAACGATAAACATCCTAACAGTATTTTGAATTTTTAGTAATTTTTCAAAAAAATACATATATATATATGTTTAGAAACATTTGTGACAAAGTCATAAATTTGAAAAAAAATTGACAAAAAACTTCATCAAATACAATGATTTTAAAATGGTTGTGGGGTCCATATGGACCTCATGGTAGTTCTAGGGTTAAATGAACCCAGTTTGTTAACCTCAAGTGATTTATTGTGACAATGACGACCAAACCCCGGCCAGGGAAGGGAACAAGTGGAAAGTTACAAGTTTCTGTGGCGTTTTACCCAAGCGTTACTAGAAACTTCACATTAACACATTGCTCCATTTGAACGTTTAACATTTCTCCACTGAAGCATGGAAGCAATGTCTACTACAAACAAACGCCACAGCTGAACTGAGAGTTGCAAGACCTTGATAATCACTCTGTATGGGGAAAGATCACCTGAGAAGGGTATGCGCAATTTGTCAACCGAACAATCCGGTTATTTAATTGTCACACCTCGTAAAAGCATTATAGTAGTCTATCTAAATGCATCCTGTGTAAATGGATAACCTCTCTAAAAGCATAATATGTTCCGGTCCCGGACTTGGGACTCGTGTATACTATAAATGAACCTGTCTAAAAGCATATTTTTCATTGGCCCCAAACCTATGCATTTGGACATGTTCTACTGTAATGGTGTCATCTCGATTTTGAAAGTTCTATGTATTACTATGAACAACTACAAAATATTTAACATGGACAAAGGGGGAGGACCTGCTTTTTTTATTTGACTTGGACCTTGTATCAGTTCTGTCTAGCCATGAGATGCATCCTGAAAGGTGCCTTGCCCCTGTGCCTTATCCCTTAAGTATGCTGCTGGTGATAGTGTATTATTGAATTATCAAGATTATTTAATTGAGACAGTTTTTGTCAGTTTTAGGTTAATGTGTATCATATTTGTTATCACGTCATTGATCATTAGCTGATATTGTATATAGAACACACAGAATTTTTAAAAATATCAATGTCACATAATGCAAAATGCTTTTAACGTGATAGCCTTAGGAGGTAAGCACAAATAAGAAAAAAATATAAATTTGTGAAATTATATGAATGATACTTGAATTCAGCAAAGATATGTTTGATGAAATTGAAACCGTTTCTTGTCGTTAGATTTTGATATATACCATCAAGAAGATTCTATTTTAACTACAACAAACATGAGTATGGAGCCTTTCAGTAAGTACAAGTATATTACATATGTGTAACATTCATAAAGTGTAATAATTACATATGAGCTATATATACAATCAGCCAAAAACTTGCCATACCCGCCCATGATCTATTTTTCAAAACCAAGAAGATGTTCTTAATTTTAAAAGAATGTAATGTAGGTCTAACTTTAAATATAAAATTAGGTCCTTTGGGGATTTAAGATATACTTGGAAAAACGTAGTGTTTTGCGCATAATTTTTTATACAATGGGGTGAGGCGGTGTGCAATCACACCTCTCCTGTAGATCCTAATTACAAACTTAAGATTTTCATAATGTTACGAATTTAACTTAAATGATTGAAACATTTGTTAAATTACCCCACGCTGTTATTTAGATTTGTTCATACAGTGCATATTGTAGCTATGTGAATTTATTTGTCTGTATTATATAAGGGTTCGTGCACCCTCTTATACCATACCAACAAAATATAATACCTTGCAACATTATCAGGGAGGCAACAAAATTTTCATTTTGAATTTTCCTGACATTTCTCTGACTAAATCCCAAAATTCCCTGACCAAAACTTACTCGTTCATGCATACACATTTTTAGTTGTAATGAAAAGTAAAAAGTTTAAGAGGAAAGCCCACTTTATTTGGTGTTTTCAAATTTTAACAAACATTTTTCAAAGAATACAAAAACGGCATTATCAAACACAACATAATGGCTGCTTGTTACACATGCAACTTAGCTCTCTTTTGGACAAATGTCCAATAACAGCATATAGAGGAAATACAAATCTTGTTTTGAGAGAGTCAATTTCATAAAAGAATAAAAAACAACAGATATTTCTTAAGAAAAGATAAAAGATGCTGAAAGACTGAGTGCTGGGAAAGCATTTTGGCATGACAGTGAAAAATTTTTCCGACCACTTACCAATTTCCCTGACCTCCATGACCACTTATTCCCCTCTGACTTTTCCTTGACTTCCATGACCACTTTTTCCCCCCTGGCTATTCCCTGATCTGTACGTGGTCACTCTGATTATTTATCTTACGATTTTTCTGGGGTATACTTCAAATCGAAAAGCAATACTCAATACTAGAACTTTTGTCATTGAAAACTAGCTACATTTTTACTACGCACGTTTGCAATTTCGTCAGATCTATAATATTCTTAATATTATGGAAAACTTAACAGCAAAATATATATAGCCTTCCATTATTATCCATATGAATTTTTAACAATTATACGTAAAACAATAGGCAAAGTTAGTCGAAAACCAGACATAAGTTAGGTAATTTTGGAGTGACCAAAGCTTGAGTTTCTTAAATTTTGAGGTAATATTCATGTTGTGAGTGTATTAACTCCATACATGGACATTAAACGCCATATATGGCTATAATGGCCATAAATATTTTCAGACATGTATCGAAAATATCACGTATGGACATATTTGGGACATACTGTAGCATGTTTGGCCTATGTTGCCAGACATATCATGGAAAACAAACATGTTTGGAATGTTACCCCACATGATAGGATAGCATTGTGCAAGCTAGACATAGATGGGAAAATCCCTGCACCTGTTAATCAAAGAGTAAAAATGATGCCATATTTGGTAAGATGAGGGTTGATTCTATTTGACCTGGTCAGTTTAGAATAGTAATTATTGAACAACTTTTCATAATTCCAAAAAAAAAACACCAAAAACTGGCTAACGGTTTCCATATTTTAAGGTAATTGTTTTCTTGTTACAGTGATGAAATCTTCAGATGGACCAAAACCTGTGTTATCAGACGTCACCGTTGGTAGTACCCTCCAATCCACCACAATTGGAGCAATTGCTACAAGCGCAAACTGCAGCAGGTCATGTGCCATCGAAATTCGCAATTTCCATCAAGATATTGAGCTCAGAGATCCTGCTCATTTCATCGTTTCTGGACTCAACCAAAATCCTCCCCCACCAGTAATTAAACCCGGCTATGCTGAAGCCTGCTTATTTCGAAAGTCATACAATTCTGTCAGAGGTAGTGTAGGTGTACTAGTCTATAAAATTGATAAAGTAGTCCAGGATGACAAGAAAAGCGAGATAATCAACAGAATACATGACAACGACAATCTAGTTTTGATGTGGCACATACCTTTTATGGGGGTCAGTTTGCATGCGGTTGGAATAAAAAAGAATGCCACTGCAGATCTGGAGTTGTTTAAGCAAATGCATCTTGGTTGCGATTCCTTTTTTAAAAGACAGCCATCAGGTGTGTGCTCCAACTATGAAACAACCATCAGTGGTATTGACGTTAAAGTTACTGGTAGTTTGTCGGATCCTGGGACTGCATCGTGGATTGTTAGCATTCAATAAAAACGAGATTAATGTAAATTACACAAAAATCTTAATTGAATATAGTGAACCAACACTGAAATTCATGTTCCTAGCTCCCAGACCATAAAACATATCGAAGTAATGACTTGTATAATTCCAAATAAATAATTTTCAAATATTAATGTCAGATATTGAATTCTTTTTTTGTTTTTTTGCATACGGTTATGAATGATATTCAGAGAATTTTATTTTGATTCATTAATTGTAGGTAGTTAGAAGTCTGAAACCTTGATATAAATTATATTAATATAAAACAAAAATAAATCATTAAATCTAAAAGCGCTATTGGTGTTATTTGGATTTTGAAAATTGCACACAACGAAATAATGAATTTCCATGAACAAGTACCAAATATCTAAGGGGGATTACATTACAACCTTATCCTTTTCAATGCGTCAAATTTGCAAAGATATTCGCAGTTGAAAAAAAAGTTTTAATAATAATAAAAAAGTGTTTAAAATAGCGTAATAAATCAGCAAGGGGCTTCAGTTGTCATTTTCCACTTTAAAATAGTTCCTTTTTGTAAATTAATATTTACCTTATTATTATTTGAATTTTTGGTCTCACAATTAGCCTATCTCATGCTTCCACCTGCTGGCAGCATGTGCAAACTGACATTTTTCAAACTTGTATGCTACACAAGAGTGGCATAGCAGCGCCCCCATAAAGGAGCACCCGTCTCAAAGGGTTAGCTACTCAATCAGAAACAGAATCCGATGTATTTTAATTTTTTTTTGAATCTACTATTTTAAAGAGAAAAATGACAACTGCAGCCCCTTGCTGATTTATTAAGCTATTTTAAACAACTTTTATTTTTATTTAAGCTTTTTTTATTTAACGGTGAGTATCTTTGCAAATTTGACCCATTGAAAAGGTTGTAATCCCTCTTAACACACAAGGGGGAGTGGATAGCCCTACTTCTCTTATTTGGCCTGGACCTTACATCAGTTCTGCCCAAGCCATGAAATGCGCCCTGAATGGTGCCTTGACTTGCCACTTGCCCCCTTGCCTTTTCTGTTAAGTCCGCCACTGGTGATAGTGTAATATAAAAGTATCAAGATTATATGATTAAGACAGTTTTTGTCAGTTTTAGGTTAATGCATATCATATTTGTTATCACGCCATTCATCATTAGGTGATACTGTATATAGAGCATAGAGATAACGAATTTAAAAAAAATATCAATGCCACATAATGCCGAATGCTTTACACGTAACAGGATAAGGAGGTAAGCCCAAAATAAGAAAAATATAAATTTGTGTAATTATATGAATGATACTTGAATCCACCAAAGATATATTTAATGAAAACTAAACCGTTTCTTGTCGTTAGATTGTGATTGATTTACCATCAAGAAGATTGTCCTTTATCCACAAGCCAAATGAGTTTGGAGCCTTTCAGTAAGTACAAGTATATTGCATACGTGTTACATTCATAGAATGTAATAATTACATATGAGCTGTTGATATATCAAACACTCATTAGTATATACGCAAGCGGGCCAGCACCTTCCCCTAACCATCCCTAATCTATTTATCAAATCCAAGAAAATGTTATTCTGAATTTTACAGTTATGTGCAGTGTATGCTGTGCGTCTAACTTTGTAATATAAAATTAGGGCATTTGGAGAATTTAAGATACAGAGACAAAAAACAGTCTTTTGCTTAACTTTTTTATACTACGGGGTGGGGCGGTGGGCCATTACCTCTCCACTTTATAGTAGAACCTGTCTAAATGTATAATCTTGGGACCGGTTAAAAATATGCATTTAGACAGGTTAATCAGCAGACATGCACACATACAGCTGCCAACAGATGCCTTGCAGATCCCTGCCGGTTGGGACCAGTGAAAAATATGCTTTAGACAGGTTAATTTACATATACATATACACACGAGTCCCAAGTCTGGACGGAACATTTTATGCATTTAGAGAGGTTTTCATTTACACAGGATGCATTTAGACAAGTTCTACTGAATATAGTGATTCTTACATGCCTTCACTATTATTTATATGAATACTATAAACAATCATTCATAAAACTTTATGCCAAGTTAGTCGAAAACCATACAGGAGCGGGGTAATTTGGGGGTGATCAAAACTTGAGTTTCTGAAATTTGGATAATTTTATTACCAGCGTTTTTTTATTTTTTTATTTCCCACTGGGAAAAGTTTAAATCTCTTGCCAACCTTGTATTATGGTAATATTTACGTTTTAAGTATATAAACTTCATACATGGAAAATATTATGTACGGACAAGTTTGGCACTATATGTTGCCAAACATAACATGGCAAACAAACTGTTAATCAGAGAGAAAAATGATGCCATATTTGATAAGATGAGTGTTGATTTTAATTAACCTGGTCAGTTTCGGGTCTTAATTATTGAACACTATTTCATAATTTCGAAAAGACACCAAAACTGGTCCAAAGTGTACACATTCTACAGCAATTGTTTTGTTGTTACAGTGATGCAAGTTGCAGATGGACCAAAACCTGTGCTATCAGACGTCACAGTTGGTAGTACTCTCCAGTCCACCACAATTGGAGAAATTGCTACAAGTGCTAACTGCGGTAGAGCATGTGCCATTGAAATTCGCAATTTCCATCAAGATATTGAGCTCAGAGAACCTTCTCATTTCATGTATTCTGGAATCAACCAAAATCCTCCCCCTCCAGTAATTAAACCTGGCTATGCTGAAGCCTGCTTATATCGAAAGTCATACAGTGCTCTCAGAGGTAGTGTAGGTGTACTAGTCTATAAAATCGACAAAGTAATCCAGGATGACAAGAAACGCGAGATAATCAGCAGAACGCATGACAATGACAGTCTAGTTTTGATGTGGAGCGTACCTTTTAGTGGGGCCAATATGCATGCGGTTGGAATAAAAAAGTATGCCATGGCAAATCTGGAGCTGTATAAAGAAATGGAAGTTGGAAATCCAACCTGGTTTAAAAGAGAGAAATCAGGGGTCTGCACCAACTTCGAAACAACCATCAGTGGTATTAACGTCAAAGTTATTAGTAGTATGTCGGATCCTGGAACTGCATCGTGGATTGTAAACATTCAATAAAAATGGAGATCAGTGTCTATCTTAATTCAATATATAGCAAACCAACACTGAAATTCATGTTCTTCCCTGACGTATAACTCCAAATAAATAATTTTTCAAATATTAAAGTGATATATTGAATCGGTCTGTTTATGTATGATCAGGTTAAGAATGATATCAAGAGGATTTTATTTTTATTAATTGACTTTTTGGTAGTTTTGATGTCTGGTATTTCTATGTTTTACATAGAAATAAATCATTAAACATAAAGGCGTTATTGGTGTCATTTTGGTTTTAAAAATTAAACACATTAAAATAACGAATGTCCATGAGCATGCAAGTACAAAATATTTAACATAAAAAACTTGACACGACTTCTTTTAATAAAAACAAAACTTCCGATAATTTGGATTTTTCAATACTCAGGAAAAATTTACAAATATGTAAGTATTAATTTGGCTACCTAGTACCTATTATAACTAAAACCTGTCTGTAACCAGCACAACCAAAAATATCCAGACAGACAAATCACATCAGTAAGTTTTTCGTACTTTATAATAAATTTACACATGTAACACAAGTTCATGTAAAGTACTTAAGTAAGATTACATTAAAGAATAATAGGGCTCCCGTTGCATTTATTTCGCAATAAATGTCAAGTTTGCTACAAGTCTGATCACTCAACGAGCCTGGGAGTGCTCATGGTATGTGATTGTACTTATGTAGAAATTATAATTATGCAGCGCAGGGCATGCATGCATGCATGCTGGGAGTATCTGTAAGTACCTGGAGTACCCTGTGAAAAACACAATACTCAATGCTTCCTGCTTGACTGGGCTGATTCAGTGATTGTACTATGCCTCTTGAAAATTCTTTTCTTGAAGTCGTTTCTTTGTATTCCCAAAGGTGGCCAGTACAACCCCACTAGTGCCACAACTTAGTGCTCAGGTTTCACGAAACTATCTTTGGTGTAATATGTATATATATATTGTATGACCTTTGTGTCGTTTATTGGACCTATGTCTCACCCCCGTACCACAGTTGCGCACCTCAAGCTTCGCCTCGGGTAAGCTGCATCTCAAGCTTAAGCTGAAGCTTCATGCCTAGTTCACGATGCATCGCCCGACGTCTTTATCTGACCGTCACTCGATCTGCGCATGCGTGCCAACCTACTTG
>JAQGAE010001400.1:0-23375 GCA_034696685.1 Julus scandinavius
CCAATTTTGGTATATTTTCCATTTATTGGTAATGTATTTGAAACATATTTATCGCATATCATTTTTCCATATGGGTAGACCCTCCATGGTGGGCATGGAATTTAGCACTTCGTACAATAGAGATATTATTATTGCCTCAAACCACAATATTTATATGTATTAACATAAAGCATTAACACGTAACCTATGCCACATATTATTATTTACGCTAATTTTAGTGCGACCCAAGATGACAGGAGTACAGAATCCATTTTTACTTTTCATAAGATTCTTAAATACAATGCCTTAAAGAAAAAAATTAAGTAACTGTTCATTTACCTGTCAGGATTAGTTTTCAGGGAATCTCCCTTCTTTGAACTATTGCTCGGAGAGCTAGCTTTATGTTGAGGAGATGAATTCTTTGGTAAATCTAGAAAAAAAAACATTCGCTTTTATAAACGACTAATGATATTAACAACAACATCGTATAATAGAATAAAAAAGTAAGACCATGTAAAACAAGGTCCAGGGCATATGGGAAATTTGGGATTGGTTCTGTGTACCTTCAAAACTCAATATACAATTTACTTGTAATTAAATTTAATATTTATTTATAACACATTATATAAGTAATCCAGTAATATAAGAAATAATATTAACGCAATAAATTCATACATGTATGTACAAATTGTACAGTGTATTTAAATGCTATCTTGTCAAGTGATTATGTAATACTGTATAAATACACCAATAAAGCAAAACTTTTATAATATCCAACACCGGATGGGATAGATGGAAACTAATATTTGCATCAACTACCCGCTATGGGAAATTTCTTCTTTTGAGTCATGTTAAAGTAAAAAGGAAATCCTGTAAAAAAAGCATCTTGTAAAATCAGAATTGCGTGTAGAGGACGTCGTATGACTTAATTTGCTTGAGAAGTCATTGTTTCACACAACTCGTTTACGTTGTCTGGATATTTTAAATAAAGAAAAGCAATGTGAAGATGTTGCGCAACTCCAATCTTATTTTAAAAACATTTAACGAGGCTCTCGTACAAAAGAAAAAGTAACGCATTCTGAGCACGTTTTAAGGTAATGTAATCTACAGAAATGCAGATGCATTTGGTTTTCATTTCCTTTTTTTGAGATATAAAACGTATTTAAGTGAAGTCGTGCTTCTTCTCAAAAGGATTTTACTCTATTCTTGTCTTTTGTAACTTCTGAAAAGCTTGAGATAAATAAGCTACATTTAGCTAGAAACGACGAATGTCTCACTTTATTTCTTAAGACTTAATAGCGGGATTTTTAATTTTTATATACGAGTAATTATTAAAGGGGATGATAATGGGAATTTCGTGAAAAGTGATATTCTAAATTTTATTTTGACTTGTTTTCCTGCAGTTTTGATATCTTTATCTCAGATTATGGCAAACTGAAATGTTAAAATGTGGAAAACGTTACATATGTAATCGTTGGTGAAATTTACATGAATTATAAATATGTACCACATATCAAATTTTAGCAATAAATAGCATTGTTTGTCTTTTGCTATATAGCTTAAAATATAGTCCAAAACGGAATGTTTTATGGTATATAAACAAACTCTCACAAATGGATAATTTCATATTATTTCACATAAGGCATTTTCACACAAACTGTTCAGAGTAATATTGACACGTATGACGATATTTGGGACATCATTAATATAGTAATATGAATATATTTACCCAATGTATACACATCTCTTTTGGAATATGCTAAATCTGATGATATGCTAAATCTAATGAAAGAATGATGCAATTTTGATTTAATTTACCTGAAGGAATGAAAAGTGAGCCAGAGGGCGTCCTGGTCAAACAGGATGGGTCGTAGTCTTGTTCCCTGTCCGGCCCATTGTGGGTCCGGCCGTGACCCTGAGAATTCGCCCGTCCCATTGAAATGTTACGAGGTGGAACGTCCGGGGTGAACGGATCCACGCTATTATCTACGAAACCACCTGAAACGAAAAAGGAGGATAACATTTTAAAAATGTAAAAGTATGCCATATAGAACGGACTAAAATTAATTTCAGGTATGCTAAAAATTAGTGTTTGCTCAAACGTAATTTCATATACGAGGTGACTATGAGGTCCTATCAAAAATCAATTTAAAATATATATTACTGATTGTGTTGTTAAAAAATTAAGGATGTAGTCCATTTACATCTTCTGCTTTGACTTTCAGATTTAACCTCTTTTCATTAAATTGGAAATTATGGTTTATAGAGAGAATAATTAATGATTATGGCCCTAATGTGCATGTTGTATCCATGCGTTACACATGTATCCCAATCCCATCAATAAATGTAATTACAGTGTGGAATAATTCGAAGGTCGTTTCTAATCACAAACTCACTAAACAGCATAAAACTAATTTGAACAAATTTTTCCATCGATGACTATGATGCAATAACAAATTTTATCCTAGCAAATATACATTTACGAGTTTCATACCCATTAGGATTGAAATTTTAAGTGACATCAAAACCGTGTAATTTAAACTTAAAATTCAATACAAATAGCATAAAGAAAATAAAGCCTATAATGGATTATGTATTAATGTATTACAACTTCATGCTGAATAAATTACATTCTTTTAATATTCAACTCTGAATTGAATTACGGATTCTTAGTAACTAGAAACTCAAACGAAGGTACACTGAAGGTAACATTTCAAAAACACTGAAGATAACATTTCAAAAAGTTATACAATTTAAAGGTAATGTATTTTATTACATGCCATTATGGAAATATAAACTAGCTAAACTAACAATGTTGCGTTGGCGTAAAAAACTCTTATGGTAATGGTAAATTTCACTCAATCTTAGGTTTTGAAATCAGAAGAGGATTCAGAATTTTTTCAGAGGGAAATACAACATCCATCTGAACTCAATCTTAGGTTTTGAAATCAGATGAATGCTCAGAAATCTTCCAGAGGGGAATACAACATCCAGTTTCGGGAGCCCTTTCAAAAATAACTACACATGTCCATTTTTTAGGGGAAAAGGGGAGATGACATATTGAGGCGAAAGTGCAATTATTTGAAAAACTTTCCCCACCAAATGATGTGTTTTGAACATTCTCATTTTTTGGAATTTTCCTTAAACGATAAATTATTAGTAAGTTTTAACTTTACACATCTTTCTGTAATCTTTTGAGATACTTTAATGATTAATGACACGCCAGCTATAGGCGAATTTCTTTTAGCACACTTTCCTTAACATTTTGTGAAATAGTAATGAGGAAATGGCACATTTTAAATCTGCTGTAAATTTAAGCATCACATATTAACTAAGACGTTAAGAATGTTTAAGAGGTGCTAAGCTAAAGAACAAGTCCAACATCTGTTATAATATTAATATTTATTGAACATACTTTTGGCCAAAGTAATCATAATATGTTCAAACAAAAAATTACCCCTTAATCATTTATCAATGAATATGTATTATTTTTAAGATTGTCTCCATGTCACATACATGTATACAATGCCACCTAATGCATTAATTTAGCATAAACTTAACATGGCGGGTAAAGGGCTTGGTTTGGTCTTATAAGTTAACCATTACTTTGACAAGATGAAAACGTTAACGTTTAGATAAGTTTATTTACATAGTCTTCAGGATTCATTAAATAAATTGTGGACAATTAAATGAAAGGTGAGTGGATTGAAAGTGCCATAACGAGTAGAATACCATAGGTATAGGTGTCCTATATGAGAATACCGTAAGACGCAACGTACGGCCCGTTAAAATATACATAAAAGAGCGCATTTTCGGTAGAAACGTTGGGCTTTTCGGCATATAAACAACAAGCCTGTTTGTTGCGGACCCACGCGAATATCCATGAAAATGACATTTTGGGAAGAAATGTTCATTTTTGCGATCAGCCTGGGAGAAGTTATCACGCACCAGCACAGCTTCCTCTCTTTTTTATAATAATCGTAAAAGAAAACTCGTAAAACAATAAGCAAGAACGCGTCGTTGGACCAATTCCACGCATGGGAAATAAAAACGGCGTTGAAAAAGCCGTAAAAAGACGGAAGGGCTTCCAGCCATTGCTACAGCCTTCGTCCTGCAACACACGACTTCATAACAAACGCATTTTCATTCCTTTCCATCGTAATCTTTGATTGAAGTTGTCGTCTTTTCACACTGCTTACGAGACCCCGTTACTGCACAACCGGCAATACTTTCGCCTTTACGCCCATTCTTTTCAATTATTTACTTATTATATTTTAATATAAAAGAGAATTTATTTCTCGCACCTGAGGAAGGTGCTAAAGACTATCCTGGTGAAAAACATTATATGACTTATTCTACAGGGTTCCCACAGAAATGAAATTTCAATTTTCCTGCTGTTTCCAGTTTTACAACAAAAAAAATGTTTCCAGACGTCTTGAAATGGAACAATTTGATATGCCAATGTAAGGAATGCTATATTTATTTCTTATTACCGTAAATTACAAACGAACCACTTCGAGGAACAGCGGGCGACAGGTCTCATAATTTCATTTAAATAATAATATCATTGCTTTTAATCACAATTAATTTGCATCCAAAACTGTAATGCCGATAATAGGGAAATTCCCCATTTCTATACATATAGGACGGACTGAGTGTGCGGACCAACTACATGTGAAAACAAATGAAATATTTGTATGTTCAATTTCCCTGACGTGTTAAAAACAAATTACTTCTTCCTGATTATTCCAAATATTGCCAATTTATACGGCAATTCCAGGTTTTGGGAACACTGTTCTATGTATATTGTATGTATACTATTCCAGTGTTAGTATATGTACACTACTTTTGTGTTAGGAGGCAAACATATGGTAACTTAACTCTGAAACATGTAGTCCATACATTATTAATCAAAGTTTAATGTTTCATACATAGTAGTTAGTCAAAATTTATAATGTTCAATGCATGGTTGATCACAGTACATTGCTTCCATAGTACATGGTACAGTGTTGGACAGTAATTGAGTACATTGATGTATTTGAGTAACAAGTAAAGGATATTACTGAGTACAAAAGGTAATATGATTACAAAATGTACAATGCACTCGATTACAAAAATGTACTCACAATGGGTGATTACAAATATCCTTGAGTATTCACGCAATGTAAAACTATGAGTATTAGCACAATCTGAAATTGATTACAATGTAGTAATCGATTATGAATAAAAATACTTTTAAGTAAGTAATTGCGTAATTTGAGTAACGAAAATGAATACTTGAAATGAGGGTAATCCTAAAAGCTTATTTGAATATGTGACCTTTGACATTCCTAACCAATTGGTATCCTAATTTTTACATTTCTACATGATGCTTTTGCTATTGAATGTTCTGTTCTTTTTTCCCTTTAACTATTAAGATTCCCCTTTATTTTCTGTTTTCATATTCATTACAAAATTTTAAGATTCTAATTATTTAAAATAAACTGAGTTCCCTGAACAATACTTTTGCAATCCGCCTTACTCGTAATCAGTAATCAGTACTCATCGTATGAGTACCGATTACTGATTACAAATCTCTTCAAACTATGGAGTACGATTCCACAGTTACTCGTAATCAGTACTTCTGCACATGAGTACATAGTATATTTTCCCAAGTTTGATTACTCATTTCATATGACTACTGATTACATGTATTCTGATTACTCTGATTACATGATTCCACTGTAATCGTAATCAGTACTCGTACTCATGAGTACAATTTGCCCATCACTGAGTCATGGTATTTGCCATGTCTAAGGCTCATAACGCCACCAGAGGTTGCTCAACCGGAAGAAGGTTACTTTATAACTTTCTTGTTGCCGTTGTAAAAGCACAGTTGATTACCAATCAAGCTTTTGCTGATATGTATTGCTAAAAACTAAGAGTTGAACAAGAATTTTAAGTAATGATATATTATCCAGGAATTCAGGATCCCGTTGCCAACGGAGACTCATTTGGGAAGTTAAAAATGTGTCGCATTTAGTGTCAGTTTTATGCAAGTGTCAAAAACAATGTAAAGGGATGAAATGATATGTCCATCAGTTTTTCCCATCCACCCTAACCTTACATGTACATACATTCTCCCTTTTTAAAATCTAAAATATTTCTTTTTCTTATCGAAATCCACACGTTTTAGGAGAGACTAGGTGCACTCTATAGCTAGGCGAATGTCACTTTTCTGAAAAGAAAATAGACACGAAAAAGCCACTTTCATCTGGATAATGCAACCTATGACTGCGGAAGTACAATAATAATGGCAGTGGACAAAAAGGACTTTAATATCGGCGAATGCGGGGAGAAAATGCATTTTGGAAATAAAAGAGACATAAAAAGAAAAACAGAAGAAACAAACATAAAAGAGAGTGACGAATAAAAGAAAAAAAGGTGATGGACAAGGTTAGGATGAAGGGATTACGGACAGCCTTTTCACTTTCAAAATTTATTCAATGGACTTTCTTTTTTTTGTGCTTTTTCTCAGATGCATTTAAAACATAGCTGTATCTGTAGAATGTAGACTCCGTAGAGAGTTCGAAATCAATAGTCAAAATCGCCACTCAAAACAACGAGACTCTTGGCCTCAGGACAACCCAAACAACCCATGTATACGGATGCTACCATTTTCTCTTTAAATGTATAACGGTTAACATCTGTACTTCGATGTCTATTGTGGCCCATATAAAGAATGCAATAACATCAAACATTCCGAATTATGCATCTTGCTACATTTGTGATCAAATTTATGAGGAAAATTGGAAGTTTTTGGTTGCATCTACCAAGAACACAAGGATTATTTATTCATTTTTTTTTTAGAAAAACAGGTTGTTTTCCAATGTAAACTTGGCAAAAGTAGTACTGAATACTTGTAACTACAACAAATATTATCTTGTCCTTGTTGGAACTTATGTTTGATATGGTTTATTAAACTTATTTACCGACAAAAACAAATGGGCTTCCTGAACTAGTTTAATAGTCTAGTCTAGACCAAGATTCAAACTGGGTTATGCGGAATGTTTTCAGAGGCCATTTCGTGTATATTATTATTATTGTGTTTTGTTTTTTTGGAATAATATCTAACGTAGTTATTGATGTATCACTTTACCACTTGCCATGAATTATACTTCAAAACGTAATTGTGGGATTGGTTTGGTTGCTAATCCCATTTTTAAAAATTGAATAAAAGCATAATAAAAAAAACGTCAGCATAGAAATCAATAAATTAAAAATCCATATTGTGCTGTAGAGATGATAACATCGATACTCAGTATTTAAAATTGCAAGAGTCACTGAGCCCAAAAAGTACATTGCAACAGCTCAGTACTTTTGTACTTCTGTACTTAAGTACTAAATTATCAATTATTACTATCAATTATTTGATTCAATTTTCGTATACATGGATAATTTCCTAACAATTATAAACAATATAATTATGTAAAATAAAATATAGTCAGCATTGAAATATCAATTTTTATCATAACTAACATTAATCATAAATATCTAAATTTGTATTTTCTAATATTTTACAGTTCTATATTTTGAGTTCTATAGAGTCCCAAAGAAATAACATTTGACACCTATATAATACATTATGAACAACTGCTAAGCTATATGATATCACTAACTAAAACTAGTGGGAATCACATATAACGTTGAAAATTCGTTTTTAATGTTCATGTCCAGACAGGCACACTTTCCAACTATGAAAAAGTAAGTTTTTTGAAGAAGAAGAAAAAACATTGAAAAGAAAAATGAGGCCAACGTAAATAACAAAATAAGTAAATCCACGAGATTCCATCTTCCCTTAAGTCGCCATATTGAATTACAAGTCTTGCATTTCAAAGACGCATATTTGCTTTGCCGTTGTAAAGATAATATTAAAAATATATAAATAGTTTGATATATATGTCTCACCATGATGCTGTCTAACTTGCAAGGTACTGTCCCTGGCTAGGGCTAATTCAGATCCCGTGAAGGTGGCCTCGGATTGGGTGTCTGAAGAAGGGGGAGTCACGCCCCCATCGCCATTGCTCTGGGGGGTCGAGCAGTGACGTAGGAAGGAGCTAGAGGAAGCGGATGTGCCAACATCCTCCTCATCGGAAGTGGCCCTGATTGGACGATGGACGTGCTGATGAGTATGGTGGGAGGAGTTTGAATCAACGCCTGTCTTACTATCATAACCTGCAACAGAAGACCACGACAGGGTCACAAACACTAAATAACAACAAACCACATTTTTAATCATCTCTCGCATCAATATATACGTGAAAGCTTTTCAAGTGAGAATTAGAACACAATGTTGAAAGTGATAAAAGATCCCTTTTTTTTTCTAATACTGTAATCACGATGCAAAGCACGGAACAAAGATGTTTGCCATCATTGAAAAATATTACTTGAGATCGATATGCAGATACAGAAATACAAACCCCAAAACTGCTGATGGAAATAAATTTTAAGGTGTTTGGATCTTGATCCAAGTAAGATGAAATTCGACGTTATTATACTTATACAAATTTCAAATAACAAATGCATTATTTTGTACGAGCAGATATTGCTAATCCAAAGGACTTGAACAGACACGATGAAAAGAGATTCACGAATAACAATAACAGTATAGTTAGGGCATAAAACTTATCTTCAACATTAACAAAAATTGTCTCGCTGTCGAAATGCGGAATAAGAAGATAGTGGAAGGAAAGACTTTCGTATACGATGTCATTGGTGCAACGAACAATGGGAATCACAAGACGCTCAAACACGCCTTATCAAACACTATGAACGCTAAGAGTTAATAAACAGATCGCGCTTTATGATATGCCATAAAGATATTCCGTCCACGAGCTGTTTACTGCTTTACAAACTGCTGTAGAGGGATCGAATTTACACTATGTTTAGATGGATATTGCGCTCAAATTTATAGGAATTACACGAAATTCTGCTCTAATAATAGAAAATATATAGGAATCCATTGCTTGTAAATGGGCATCTGTAGTCCCCATAGTTTTCTACACACATGCTACTTAACATTTCAAATTAAACATTAGGGAGGTAAGTTAGGGTCTTCACAAAGCACAGTACATGTTGTTGTTTAACTATAAATTCCGTGGCTGCATCTAAAACAAACACCTTTGACATCTGTAGATAGGATTTTCAACACTCTTAGAATGTATAAGTGTGTCATATTCAAGTTCAGCACCCTCTGGTGGCGTATGAACCTTTAGCATGCCAAGTCAATTTCCCAAACTTTATGGTCATATTCAACACAATTTTCTTACATTTATGGTTACATTCAAAATACCACATCTTTACTTCAGACGTGTCCATTTCTTATTGACGTGATATTCCTTATTGTTGCATTGCTAATTTTCAAGTACTGCAAAGTGCTAAGCCTTGTGAAGCCCTTTCTTACTAAATGCCATACTAAATTGGACTTTAACACGATGTCAGCACGTTATCTGTCACCTGCTCATAAACTCGTTATTTCACGAAAATGAGCTTAAGTGTCTTTTTTGGTTTAACCCAACTTGACATTGTTACTTTTGCACTAGATTTCCAGAAAACTAAGATTTAATAGCCGTAAGAAAAAACCATTTAATTATCGTACACGATGTGCTGACAAAACTGTGTAACAAATTGGCCTTTGCAGCAATTACTTTCCAGGGTGTCAGTTTGCCCGATGTCAAGTGGGTCCTGTGGACTCCCACCATTTATTTAAAATTAAAAGAAAATATACTTAAAAATTGAATTATAACAATTTGTACTTATATTTAGTATCTATTGTATAGTCTACTACTATAGTACCAGTAATGTGTACACTTACTGTATGTAGTATAATGTAGTTACCAAAAAATACATTTATTTCGCAATAAAAATTAACTGATAGACAAATAGAGTAGAATCTGTCTAAATGCATACGCTTGGGACCGTTGAAAAATATGCTTTTAGACAGGTTCATTTATATACACAGGTCCCAAGTAGGGGCCGGAAAAATTTATGCTTTTAGAGAAGTTATTCATTTACACAGGTTCTAATAACATTATAACGTATGCATACAGTACATGTACATATTACTGACAGTACACAGTAGATACTAAATGTAAATATGCATAATTGCCATTGAATTTTAAAATATTTTTTAAACTTTAAATAAGCGATGGAAATTTTTAAGAGTGACCACTCCATCAGGTGCCCACTTGATGACACCATGGCCAGTCCCTCAATGCTTTCAGGTTAGATTCTCGAGGCAACAATGTGAAGATGTATTTTATGTAGGGCCCCTCAATTTTCAAGATATCTCCAATTTAAAGAAGTAGATGATCTTAGCGTATCGTTTTATGTCGTCTCTGCATTATCTACAGCTAAGCTCAATAAAATTTGAGAGGACCTATTCTTATTCCGTTGTTTATGTAAGAGCCCCTTGGCCCTTGGCCCCTGTCCCCCTCTTCATAATCCAAAGGCTGACCAACAGTTTTCGAGTTATTCATTCTCACGGTTCATTTGATCCTCGGATGTAGGCGGTTATCACGATGACCTTCGCTCAAAAGGTTTATTTTTTTTTTTCGAGGAACTTTATAATGAGATACGTACATAAGATCCTCTCTTTTAAATCCACAAAAGGCCGGCTTTCTTCCTCTGAATTCAATCTAAGGATTTGAAAGAAGCGAATCCGATTGAAATTTCAACAGAGTTTCTGAGGTCGACAATTTTGACCCACAGAATGGACAAAATGGCGGAGTGACCCTCGTCGATTAAAGCCGAAAATATGTAAAGCCCAGGCGGGATTATATAAAGCTTCGTTAATCCCAGGGGTAGTTCGTTATACGAACAATGCTCATATATCGAGGACCTCGACAAAAAGTGTGACAATCCCGAAATCCTCTTCGCATTTTTAGAGTACCTATTATGCTGTCCGGGCGACGGAATAAAAGATTACTGTATTTACTCCTAGGGTGGGATTGGGTCAACAGTGTCCGTGGACAATACACCAATCAAACTAATCCCGTATATTATTTAGATCTGGGCTAATTTGAAATGAAAGGAGACATTTAGTACAGACAGGGACGTTTTAAGACCTCTGTGGGTCCTACAAACTTTTTTTAGAGGTTAATGTCCGAAATTGTTTACTTGTTGGCGACCCTATGGATAAGGCGGCCCTGAGTACAGGGCGACTCAGAAAGCACTTTTCTGAAATCAGGGTGTGGAGTACATTTTCTTAAGTTTTCAAGGACCCCTTTCACGACTAAATACAACTATATTTTGCAGTGAGTTTGAGAAAAATATTTCTTATTTCCTTTTTTATATCGGAATTTTTGGATTAAATGTTCTACTGTATAAATATAATTGGATTTCCCTTAGTTTGAAGTTCACATTTATTATGTAAATATTACATTCCGTCTAAAATTCGCAAATACTAGGAAAACCTATCACTTTTTTGTTACTAAAGTTTCCCCTTTTATTTTTCAAGACTTAATAACTTATTATATGCAAGATTTTATTTTTACAGGGTGTCCCAAGACAACGTCCTATATTTTTGAACAGATCATAGATACGGTTATTGCATTTAAAGTTTCTGACCAATTCACTATTTTCCCACATACTCATTAATGTTTCTACGATATGTTTCATACTACATTCTGGTTAACAACACCATGTAAAACTAAAATCTTTGTATTACATGTGTATTTAGGGAATGATACATGAATCGAACTGTTTGGCATTAAGAAGAGCATGCAAACATTATACTCGAGGAATGTTGCTCAATGCTTAAAGAATTTTGTCATCATTTTCAATTACGCCTTCTCGTTTGTTAAAATCTCCAGAGTTCTTTACTCGTGGATCATTTTGCATCTCGCGTATATTTTTCCAATCAAAAACATGACATTTCGTGTGCCAAAAAATGGTCTTGACGAATGAGTTTGCTCCCCTAAAACAGTCGTCTTCCATTCATGGCCCTAGCCATCATCACTCTGTACGAGGACGAGGGGGTGTTACCCCCCGCAGAGAGGGTAACACACATTCGGATATGGCAGTTACCACGAAAACCTTGTAACACGATTTAAGAAAAAAAAAAAAAAGACTCAGTCGACCCGCTTATTGTATAAATAATATTTTTAAATCCAACTATCATTTGCCAAAAAATATCAAAACCCGCTTTTATCCCCATACACTTCTTATACGATGGGAGATAAGTTTTAAGTTTTCACGAGGTGACAACATGATGTTATTTTTAAAATGGCATACGGATTAACTTCCGGTTGCTTTCGTCCTTCTAATAATAATAATAACGATAATATACTTCAGGCACTCTGAGAAAATACAAACGTGCCCAGTTTTTATAAAAGACGGTACGCGTAATAAAAAAAAGTAGGAACATTGCACGTTAAAAAAAATATGAAGGTTGACTAGCTAAGAACGTCAAAATCGAAAATAGCAACGAAAATATGTGCAAAAAATGCAAAAAAGAAATTGCAAATCGAGATGTGCGATGTGTTCCAGATGGTAGATAGCAATTTCCATGCAACAGCTTCAAAAGTAAGCGTACAAAACTACTGCATAGCATAAGATACTGACTGCATAGTTGTGGTCACGGAATGAAATTCATCCTATAGCTGAAAATCGATTTCGATGGAATTCATACATTTGTACAGGCGCAAGTTCTATCAAAATCGGTTTTCAGCTAGGATAAAATCCATTCCGTGACCACACCTATAGATGGATTCCGTTGACTTAGTTTTGGATTGATTTCATACTTGTTGAACATAATTTGGATGGAACTTGTCTACATATGCGCATGTGCATATTCTATCCAAATCGGTTTTCAACTAGGATAAAACCCATTCCGTGACCACACTTGTATATGGATTCCGTTGACAAGATATATAGCTTTGGATGGATTTCATCCTAGCCAAAACACAGTATGGAATATGCTTAATTCGGAATATTGCTTAAATGGAATAGGCATATTTTATCCAAATCGGTTTTCAGCAACGATGAAATCCTTTCCGTGACCGCACCTATAGATTCCATTACCTATGATATAGTTTTGGATGGATTTCATCCCAGCCGAAAATATATTTGAATAAAATTTACCGTTATATAAATGCACATATACAACATGAATATATGCATAATCTCAATAATTCTATCTAAATCGGTTTCCAGCAATGATTAAATCCATTCTGTGACCATACCTATACAGATACCGTTGCCTGTGATATATGTAGATTTGGATGGATTTCATTATGGCTTAAAACACATTTGAGTAGAATTTATATCTAGTATGTATGCCTATGCTTCCGTTTTATCCAAATCGGCTTTCAGCTAGGATGAAATCCAATCCGTGACCACAGCTATAGATTCCGTAACCCACGATACAGTTGTATAAATTGTTTTTATTCTAATTGAAAACCGGTATGAATAAAATGTATATAAACGTAAAAATACAGGATGAATATGCGCATTTTCTACCAGCATCGGTTTTCAGCTAAGATGAAATCTATTCCGTGAGCACAACCACTTACGAAATGGGAAGAAAAAACCCGAAAGAAGAGACTTTCCATAATTAATGAATCAAAATCAAATAAAAAACAACCAGAGTTAAAAACTGCATCGCGAACGTTGAATGGAAATGGTCACGACTTGACTGCCAATATTAAATGCATTAAAAATGGATGTTGTTATGGGTAATGAACGAAGCTGGGGAAAAATATCGATGTAAAAGAAATAAAAAAGGCAAAGTCGTCCAATTAGTTTAATGAAGAAAACGATGAGAAACACGGAACGTTTAAATAAACAACGGATTAAGTTGAATAATTAAGGTTGGGTTTGTTTCCGTCAATTTAACATGTCGGCAAATTGCTCAGAATGCGGGTGGTATATGACAGTCCATAGGCCTAAGATAAATTGAGACGAAAAGCACATGGCCAAAAAGACATGTAGGAAACTAAAGCTGGCGGCGGCTGCGGGATACGAGGGGTGAAGGGTCATCCAGCTAGAGAGGGCTAGCACGTGTGGGCGACTTCAAAACAGTTGCTGGACGACAATCAGAAATGGATATCGACATTGCAGGGGTTAGGGGGTTGAACTCTCATATCACATAGGGTTTCCCTCCAAGACAGGCCCTTCTTAGAGACTAATTCAAAGTTGATATGGCTGGATAACACAAACCCAAATTATTTTATGCAACAAATAGCATTTGGTATTTTTGGAAATATATCCATTTCCTAATAATTCTATAACCATTTGTAATCACTATAATAGTAAGCATAGTTATAAATAACTAACAAAAGCATAGCACTGTAGAACCTGTGCAAATGAATAACCTCTCTAGAAGCATAAAATGTGCCGGTCCCGACTTTGGACTCATGTATAAATGTGGTGAGAATAGCCATGGTGAGAATAGTCCTTCGTACCCCCTTAAAAGTCAAATTTTCATTTCCAGACATTAAAAACGATCCTTAACTACCTGATGGCCCTAAATTCCCTAACGGTCTAACAACGTCGTCTTCACGAGGCCCTACTATAGTCAATTTTGAAAAGCTATCCCCAAACTTGTTATTTCACGTGACAATGTGACATCTGATTAAATCATGTTTTTACCCCTTTGTAACTTTGTCGCAAATAATTTAACCAATCAAACATATTTTCCCTTCCAAAAAATCAGAACAAAATTGGAGGGAAGCAAATGTGGATAAGCTTCCAAGCTTGACAGCAAGTCTACATTATGAGCCCTGTGATCAGAGATCATATTGGCTTAATTTTGATCCCTTCTCTGAAAAGGCGCTACAATTAGGCCATTAGGTCTTGGAGGACGTTCAAGACGTCTGGGAATGAAAATGGAACCTTTAATCCAAGTTGTAGGGTCAATTATTGGACCAACAACTGATTTTTCCATTCAATAAACCAGTTGAAATCAGTTTACTATTCAACGATCGACCCTATAGCAACTTGCTCTATTAACCTATTTGGCATCATATATGGAGACTAGCCAGATATCTGTGACCGGAAGCAAAACCACAATGTGATGCAATATTCTTCTGTGAAGCAAGACGCGTGGGTGTGGTTTCCGTGAGATCTTGAGATAAAGTACTAAAGTAAGTGAGCCTCAACTTACTTTAGGTTAACCGCAAAGGCGTTTCAACAATGTATCCACACACCCTTTCTTGCACATCACTGCACACAGAAGCTATTGTCTAAAACCGACAACTCACTTCGCCGACGAATAATTTACATAAAATAGTTTTTGCCTAACGTACCTATAGGTACGTTAGGCCAAAACTAGGTTTAAATAACATTATCCTAAAATTATTGTATAATGGGATGTAACAAAAGTTCTAAACCATTCAGAATGCACACTACTGGTGTATCACTTCAGTAAAGGTTTACTTAGCGGGTTACGAAAAAAGAAATTAAGAATTTCTAATGTGAAAGTGACCATTCGTCACAGATACCCGTATCAATATTAATATATACAAATGTACAAAATCAAGTTAGGCAACCATCATTATCTGTTCCAATTCCATCTAATACCTCCACTGAATCCACACAAGTTTTCTCAACTAACCAACTTCGTGTCAAAATGGACGTCAGCTAGCCTTTGGGATCGAGATTTGAAGAAGAAGAAAAACTAGGAAAAGTTCACAGAAAAAAAAACAAGAACTGCAATCCTGCGATTGTCGCCTTGACAACCCATAAATTATAATATATGGGGGTCAACTCTTTCATCACTGCCTTAGACTAGATAGCAGTTCGATGGGCTCTTAATTGGAGATGGCATACCAGCTTTACATTTTACCAAATTGTAGAAGAATGAAACCTTTTGAAACTCAGATTTTATGACTAAAAGTCTCGACCCGAGCCCTGCCCCATTTTTAAAGGCGCCTGTAGAAACAGAAAAAATAAACACGGCGTGCTCCCTTCTCTGATACAAAATAATATTACAGGAAATAGGCACTTAATTCGTATCAGTAAAGTATCCAGTAATGTCATTTTGAGTTTTTTTTTATCCGCATCAAAGCACGTTTGTTGAGTCCGCAGTACCATAACTCAAATGAATTTGTTTATCAAATAATTCTCACAGAAATAACATCTAGTCTTTCTGGACAAATCATGGTTTTGACTAGTACAACGATAGTTATTTCGAATAAAATTGAATCTCCAAAAACCTACTTCTCACCGAGAGTCTAGTAGCTCCAGTCGGATTTCGGCAGATGTGAATATGCGCCTGCGCACAGAACTGATTTTCCGGACTTATCAAGGATTCAACGTTTCCTGTTACAGCTGTCAGCCACCTACGTTGAAGGTAGCCATAGTTGTGCAATGGAAGTTCATAGCAATCAAGTAAAGTCCATCAACAAGTCACAAACGTCCACAACGGAAGATTCAGACAGAGTGCACTTCCACTTGCCCTTGAAAAGAAACCGCAAAAACATCATCGGTTGAACCTCGAGATAACGATGAACTCGTTTTTGTCAGATCAAATAACTCGTTGAAGCATTGCATTGTGAGAAAAATCTTGGACGACAGCCTCTAGACATCAGGCAGACCTTGCTAATCCAATTTGACCTCTCAGATTCAAACGTAACGTTAAATACCCGTCGACCAACATCACCATTTGTTGGAAACACATTAAAGCCACAAAAATGCCGGATATACACAATCATGACCAAATGAAAACAGTATATAAACAACCGTTAAGTTTAATGGTAGATTACCACTTGTTGAATATGCCTTCACTATTCGACGTGTTTTGTTGAATCTGCTATTTTACATTACCACAACTTTAGTAACATTTCGCAAAATATACAAAAACATTTGTAATGGAAAACTTATAAAAAAATAAGCAAAAACCACAGAATAGCGCAAATCAAAAAATTATGTTCAAAAATTTGGTTAAATAGACAAAATTGACAAGGAAATTGTTACAAGTTCTGTCATTTATATTCAGATAAAGATTTGTATACTTCAACTTTAGTATTATGTTTAATTTGCACATTAAATGTAGCATATACATACTATCTGTCTAAAATATTAAGACACAATTCACCCCAAACATTATTTTTTCTAAATTAAACAAAAACAAAAACATTTAAACATAACCATTACAGATTTCAGAAAATTTGATAGAATATTTTATATCAACTACAAATAATTTTATGAAAATCCATTTCGCAACATTGAAATAATGAACTAGAATAGCCAAGATTATCACAAATGCAACTACACCAAAAAAACGCTTTTACATATAGTATAAATTTTAAAAAGTGGAAATTGTTGGCTGCAAAATTAAGAAATCAATGTACGAGGTATGCATTCAAACTTCATTTATGAAGTTTTGGCGTAATCTCGAGACTTTCGTAGGACTTTAGAAAATGTTCGGAAAATATTAAATTACTGTGCGGAATGTTTAATATCTTTGAGAGGTTTTAATAAAGATCGAACGACACACATATTCTTTATTATTAAGAAAGTCCTCCCCCCCCCAAAAAAAAAGTGGATTTTATTTCATTACCATAATATTACTTTTTAGCTTGGTATAATGTGACAGGTAAACCTGACAACTCCTACCTGATGAGTATAGAATTCACAAAATCTCACTGCTCTTACCATAGTATTAAAGAAACTTCACACCATCAATACTAATACGAATATGGCTATATCGAAATAAGAGCGTGTACGGAAGTTTCTTATATAGGTTGTCCTCGAATTTCAATACTCAAGAACCCATTTCATCCGGCAATCAGGTTTAATAGGCGATTTCATATAGGTACAGAAAAAATGAAATTACCTCTAAAACTTTTTCGGAAGTCATAACTTTAACACCTGTAACTACAGGTACTTAGTACATACAAAATCTCAGGACGATAAGAATTATTTGAAAAAAAAAACACATAAGAATTAATTTCCGAAATATGTTAACTACAAATCAATGGTATAATTTCAAAGCTAAACATGTTATTAAGTGCATTTAATTAATAAATTTTTTACATTTCTTTTATAAACACCAGATTATCCGGTTCTTTTAATTAAAACACCAACCCACAGTCCCACCCATGACGGATAAGAGGGGTCCTACTGTATTACCCACTACCAATACCAACAATTCATGTAACCAGCAAGGGACACATCCTTGCCAGACCCAAAACAGCTAAAGTAATAATAAATTTATAGTAATTTAAAGTAAGAGTAGTTTTAACAGGTGTGCAGATTTAAAAAATCTTAAAATACTCATGTTGACAGTTGTGCAGGTACCATGAGTTGACAAAATTTGACAAACACTGTCATGGGAGTTTTAAAACTGTGACTGCTGGTCACCCTAGCGCAAGAACCAACAGATTACGACCCGCGGGCCAAATTAGATCAGCAGTGACCTTTCATGAGTCCCAACCTACCCCATTGCATATGTTACGAATTGTACACATAAATTCCCACATATTAAATATTTGGCATTGTCACTTTAACAAATCTTTACAGACCACACAACTTAAAACCATTATAGCCGTTATACAAAAAAGTTTGCAGACTCTTGCCCTAGAGCATAATTAAGTGTCCATCAGAGGTGACTTACCCTCAGTGAAGTCGTCCGTCTTTCCGAATCGCCCTCATCCAACAACCGCGAACGCGCACAATTTCCAATCAAAAGTTGATTTATTTAGCATCCATGAGTATGTCGAAGATGGCGGTGGAAGGACAAATTTTTACGAGTGACATCGATCGAAAATAAGAAGCTAAAACGTCTGGGGAAATTACCTTAAAGACGAAAGGGGGGATTTTTGGACAATCAAGAACGAAGAAGAATTAGTAGAAAGAGGACAGAGGTGATTTTAGGTATAGAAAGAGGGTGAGGACGGTGTCCTCCGACTCCAAGGGTCAGGGGTCACCACTGCGACATCCTTGTCACGTCCGATGGCTGGCAAATTTAAGATGTACAGATGGAGAAAAAACCCACGATACGACTCTCAGCACGGATTCTCGAGCAGTGAATGAAAATTGGGCAACTCCTATAGGAGAGCAGATCCTCGTCCTAACCTCCTTCCCTCCCTCAACCTTCAACCCTAAAAACATGGAAAAAGTCCAATTTTTGACGGTCTCCAAGCTGCACTCCGCTTACACTTACTTGTTTCCAGATGCTCAGCTTTCAAAAAAAGACGCGCACTACTTAAGATGCGATAGAAGAACTTGAGAAAGAAGAATATAGTTTACGATAATATGAATAGTTGACGAAAACTACGAATCATTCGAGTGCCAAAGGTTGTACAAAAAAATATCTCTGTTGTGAAACAAAAGTTGTTTTGCCACAGAAAGCAAACTTTAACGACAAATCTGGTTTGCTGAAAAAAATTTCAGCTTACACAGTTAAAACGTTTGCTGAAAAACTGTACATCTTACGCAGTTGAAAGTTTACTGAAAACGCCATATTTTCCTCAGAAAGTTAGCTGAAAACACGCTTTTCTCCTGAAAAAGTATCCTGGTTTTAACAGGGGTTTACAATGCTGATAAATATTTGCTAAAAACGTCATTATTTACGTCCTATTTTATCACTTGTAATGCACATGTTTTCAGCAAGCAGTTTGAATAAACTCACACTTGAGGTAACTTATTGTTAAAGTTTACCAAGTTTGTACTTGCCTGAAAAGCAGAAACAAATATGGTGACCAAGGACTAGCTTTATGTGGACCGATTTGTTGAAACAACGATTTTCTCCACAAAAAGTTCTCACAAATCAGTGCGATGATATTAATAACCAGACAGAAACAAACATGGCTACTAAGGTGTCGCATTTTAAAACTCAAACTTGAAAACAAATCTGGTTTGTGCAAACAGAATTTCTGAAAAAGTTTGCTGATTGGAATGTTCCCAAATGCTCTTATTATACTTTTGTAAACTTTATACTTTTAAAGTTTTTTGTTTGTTTATGCTTTTAAATAAATCAACTCTGGCAAGAATGCAAAATCTAAAAACCAAAACTATTTATGCAAAATTTGTGCAATACCAGTATTTACTTTGGGGCCACCCCTTAGTGAACACAACTCTTTTTGTAGAACATTTTTCCCTATAGAGTTATTCTGTCTATGAATAATGATTCCATCACTTCGATTATTATTTAATTTCATATTTAATTAATTCAATATGTAGTACAGATAGCTTCAAGTATTGTAATTCCAGAATGTATAATTGGGCATGGTATGCATTTCCCCTTATTCAATTTCATTTGCCATCTACTCTTAAAAGCCAATTTTGTTTAAAATTGAAGAACACGATTATAATAAACAAATTCCAAACTTGCTTTCGATGTTTCCTTTTAGGATTCCGGTGAAGTTATTAGATTCGAAGTTATTTAATAACAGTTTTATTAAAAGCCAATTTAAGTCCATCTAGAGCTATTGTAATATAGTGAAAAACGTTAACCTACTAGAGTATACAGGGTGTCCCATGATGAAAGTTAAATTGTCTGAGAAGTCACTGTATTAGTCATCAGAGCAAAAAGTTCATACACGTATGAAATTAATATGAAATTTCCATTTATATCACATGAAAAGCTTAAAAAACCCTCTTGTGATGAAGTGAACTTTGCATAGCACAAAAACACATCAACAGTGACTGAAATTGCAGTCAAGAAATAATTTGAACCCAACAGGGTTTACTTATAACGCACAATACTTCCGCTTCCCGCGGTTTCGAATAATTATCTTAATTAAGTATCTGGTAATGCATAACCGATGCTTTTAGAAATTGGCCAATTCGACCCCCTATAAAGGGATATTCAATTAAGCATAAAGGAATGGGGGATCTGTCAAACTTGTTTTTATCGTTTGACATTTAAAATTTCCTTTTTTTTCAAGACGGAAACTTCAAATGTCAAACATCGGCAACAACTTAACTTGGACAGACGAAATATCAAATGGATAGTAAAACAAAAGTATTTTAGTTGTAGCTGGAAGATCCTGGAAAAGTCAATCATAAATAACTTATTTGTAGCAGCATCTTTACTTAAATTTTAGACGTCGTTTATGCGAAGCCCTCGTGAACACTGTGACTCCAAATGTCACTTGCAGAACATAAATCTGACAATTGAAAACTCATTTCATCACAAATATAAATCTCAAAACAGGGAAGATTGTTTGATCTACTATAAGTGGTGTTCTAAGAAATTTCTAAGAACATCAGGTCACTTAGAAGATTGGCAAAATGTGAACTAAAAATGTGTCATTGTTATGTTCGATAGCGCCATTGAATTTGGAACATAGAATTTTTCAAAACAACAGATCACTTAGTAGATCATATAATATGCACATCGTTTTGTGACAGAATGTGTGCTTTTTTATGTTCAGCGAGTGACATTTGGATTTTTAGAAAAAATGTAGTAGAATAGATGATGATGAAAATTCTCCGAACGCCATTTCACTTAGTGGAAATCGTTAAACTTTCCCGAGGTTTTAAAAATTCATGTACGTTTGGGACTGGGGACATACATATTTCTTCTGGTGTCCCATTCCCCTTTCCCTGACCTTTAAACCTTAATTAAACAAAAATACAAAAATTGAAAAATACCATCATTAGTAGACGACCATAATGGTTATTGTATCCCTCCCCCCGCTCTACAAGTCAGCAGAACCCCCCCTCCCCCTCTTTGTCCTTTGTGAATGGCCCCTTAGTAGATTGCATAGTATAATAGTATGTTCAACAAGTCCACTTATTTCCAGCGAATGACATTCGGATTTCTGGGAATCTTTAGATTATACGATGTTCTGAGAAGGTCCTATAGTGGCATTACAATTTTTTGGAAAACGCATACATTAAAATGATTAAATGATCCTTTATCTAATATTCCTAGAATGGTTCCCTTAACTATTGCGTTAGAAAGCTTAATCAAAGATTTAATCTGCAAACCTTAAAATATTCCCTGATCGACATTGAAGCAGAACACACTCATTGACATTTAAATCTCACCTTCGTTAGAACACTTTGTCCCCCTCGAAGAACACTTCGGGCCCACATGTTTTTCGTGCGAACGTTTGACTTTCAGAATAGTTTGCCAGTCTTATTTTAGCTCGAATTGACACGTTTTTATCACGTCTCATTTTCATTAGAGTGGGTATTTTTTTAATTTGCAAAAGTTTTTCCCCAGGGACGTTCGTTAGTTTTCCTCTAGTCTAGGCGAACAATTTTTTTTTCTAAAAAAAAACCTTACGAGTTTAAACTTAATGAGAAAATCCGAAAGCGAGAATAGATAATCCTGATGTTATTTTCAAGGAAAACGAGTTAGTCAATCAACATTAAAGAGAGAACAAAACTATACATTGGGTTTTTTCCCTATAAACACCAAGAACGACTTTTGATTTTTGCGAATAATCTTTTATAATGTCAAAAATTCATTTTCTCCCATTTGTTGAAGACATTTTTTTTTGTCTTGGTGAAGCAATATGGAAAAAAGGGTGGTTTTGACGCTTCGTTGATACTGAATCCGGCTGGCAACAACATCCGGTTGGCCCTTTTTTCCTCTTTTCCTGCTCCCTAATATTTTAAGCTGGAGTTAAAATTACCCACTCTCGTGTACTTTACATTGCCAACTTAGCAGAAGTTATAAAAACACGAGCCCAGTGACGTCCACAGATTTTCCCAATTCAAATAGCGCGGTTTTTTTTCTACAATTTCAATTTCAGGGTGTCCACAAACACTTACAATTCGATTCCCCTAAGTTCTTTACCTCAAGTTACGCCGTTTAGCTTTCAGCCAATACAATCAATAATGATTTATAAACTGAAGCCAATCAAATAATCCACACGAAACAGCGCCCCACTGCGACCACAGTTACAATCAAATGGAATGGAAAACTCCTTAAAAATTAATGACTCCAAATTGAGCCAATAAGTTCTCCTGTGAGTAACGCCAGCTGGTTTATGTAGCAGTAAACGTTAAGTTAAATTTGTGAACGAAGACACACTTGAGTGCTTATTATCGAAATTTGGAGCCCTAAGTAAGAGATCGAAATTCATGTATTGACATACTATTTCAGATACCAAATTTAGCCAAATGAATTCTAATTGGCTACCCGCGTGTAAAGTTCGTATCACATGGTATCGTTTAATTCAAAACATGATTTAATTTTCTAGAAAAATCTGAGAAACCTTTCCTTAGAAGATATAGTGTCCGGTGTCCCATGACAGTTCTGACTCCGTATTCACAGTAGTACCTCAAGAATTTTGATGCCATTTTTATGTGCATTCAGTGAGTATTTTTATGTGCAGTGAACTAAAAAGGTTGAAAAACGCTGGTCTAATCGCATGCCACAGGATGTTGCTCGCCCTACAACGTACCTATTGCTGCATAATGTTTCTGTTACCAGCAAATTTTATGATAGATGT
>JAQGAE010001401.1:0-23373 GCA_034696685.1 Julus scandinavius
AAGTTTTGAAAAACATGCTTTTTCAACATGTTTTCAAAAACTCTGCTTTTGCTTTTGGTGCGGTGAAGTCCCACCTTCAAGATCCTGCACAGAAAACCTGAAGATGACAGGGAGCGATGTTAAAAATGGAAAACTTTTCATCTTCTATTATTGGTTTTTGGCCAGAGAGCCTCTGTAGAAGTTTATGGATCAATCAGGGCCAAGATATTTGTCACCATTGTTAGCATCCCTCGGCAATCACCTTGGAGTTAAACTGGTTTCTCATCTGCCTAATTACAGAGTTTTTTTTAATTCGAGGTTGAACAATGCACGATTTCATGCACTATCCGTCTCTAGGCAATGGCAGCCTACTTGGTGGTGCTTTATGACTACATGACTAGAACAAGGCAACGCTACAACATGGACGAGATTGCCAAGAAACTATTGTTCGGTTGCATTAAACCGGTTTAGTTTTAATTTACTGTACTCAGAAGGTCTGTTGCGATCGTTTTTTTTTGCCAACTCCCTTGTGCCACACACACACATTTTTCGACTACAAATGGCATACGCCTAAAATACCAAGATCATCTTCATTTGGATTTTAGGAAATTGGAAAAAACTCATTGGGGACATTCAGAAAGGACGACCCCAAAACTTTCTTCAAGAGACTCCCCCCAACCCCTTGTCCACACTATGTCCATTTTAGCCCCGACCCCCATCTCCCCTTGCCCCTATTCACACTGTGTCCACTTTAACCCAGACTTCCCCATCTCCCCTAGCCCCTGTCCATATTGTGTCCATTTTAGCCCAGACCCCTTATCTCCCCTAGCCCTGTCCACACTGTGTCCATTTTTGTCCAGACCCCTCGTCTCCCCTATTCACGCTGTGTCCATTTCAGCCCAGACTTCCCTCCCCCCATCTCCCCTAGCCCGTCCACATTGTGTCCATTTTAGACCCGACCCCCATCTCCCATAGCCCTGTCCACACTGTCCATTTTTGTCCAGACCCCTCGTCTCCCCTATTAACACTGTGTCCATTTCAGCCCAGACTTCCCTCCCTTATCTCCCCTAGCCCCTGTCCATATTGTGTCCATTTTAGACCCGACCCCCATCTCCCCTAGCCCTGTCCACACTGTGTCCATTTTAGCCCAGACCCCCTATCTTCCCTAACCCTGCCCACACTGTCCATTTTAGCCCCGACTCCCCTCTTCTCATAGACGTCATGAATATTTTTGAAAAGTACGGTGTCCAGAAAATGTTTTGAAACTTACAAAGGCCCATCCTATAAATGGTCAAGCACCAGTCTAGCTGCCAATTCCACGACATTTTTCCCCAGATTTTTCTGATTAACGGAAATTTCCTGACCTCGAAGGGAAATCCAGCACAAAATGGATGTTTAACACAAATTTAGGCAAAATTTCAGACTTTCCATAGGATTTAAAAATTCATGTACATTTGGGAATGGGGACACAATTCTTCTGGTGTCCTTCTCCCCTTTCACTGAGCTTTAAAACTCAACTAAACAGAAAAACCAAAAACTGAAAAATACCATTATTATTGGAAGTCCATAATGGCTTCCCACATCCCTCCCCCTGCTCTCCCCTCTCCCCTCTTGAGGACGTCCTTTTTGAATGGCCCCAAATTTACACATTAACAGCTTTAGGATGCTAGAATGTCATAAATGCCTATGATATTCCGACCAGACTTAACTATCTTTTTTATATAGATTTTTCAAAATTTTCACTGCAATTTGTAAGTTTCACAGAATCTTTGTCTGGCAATTTTCAATCACTTTTACACGTATTATGCAAGCAAATTAAAGCCACATGGCCAAATTATGTTCTTCAGAAAAATGAACTTATGTTTTTTGTGAAATTGCACCACTGCCAGTCATCAGGACTCCCCCAAATAGAATAGGGGAGAGAAAATTCATACAAATCTTCAGTATAAGACTAATATATATTTATATCTTTTATTGAAAAGGTGGGTCATATTATAGCCAAGTGAAATTCGTGTGGGACATTGCTGACCCACATAGGGAATTGTAAATAGCCAAATCCCCCCTCCTGGTCTTTTCTGATGAGCACTGGATGCGACATAGCCTCTTTTATGTTACGTCTGGACAGTGGTCAAACCACAATGCCCAGGTTAAAATATGGCCTAAAAAGAACCCGTTGTAGTGCAGGGGTTGCTTTCAAATACTGTAGTGGCAACCTTGTTTTAATATATAACCCAGGTGGAAGTGTAGCAAATGGTCAAGCCCCAGGGGTGAGTGCACGAGGCCCATAAAATAGCAAGCATTTGGTCTATAAAATAAAGGGGAAAGACTAGCAGATTGATGAGATAGACGAGATTTATGCCAGTTTTTAGGTTTTTAGATCTTGGCATCAGCTTAGTTTAATCCCCCAGGGGGCAATTCAAAAAGTCCGTCCTCAAGAGGGAGTAGGGGGTCTGCTGGCATGTGGTCACTTCGTGGACAGGGGGAAAGCCGTTATGATGATAGTATTTTTCAGTTTTTGGATTTTCTTTTCAATTAAGTTTTAAAGGTCAGTCAGTGCAAGAGGAAATGGACACCAAAAAAAATGTGCCCCCAGTCCTAAACGTACTTTAATTTTTAAAACCTCGGGAAATTAGGAAATTATACCTAACTGTGTTAAACATCAATTTTGTGCTTGAATTTCCCTTCGAGGTCAGGGAATTACCGTTAATCAGAAAAATCTGGAAAAATGTCTTGGAAATGGTAGCGAGGCAGGTGCTTGGAAATTTATAGGATGAGCCTTTGTATGTTCTTAAGCCGCGTCTCCACTGCGTTGAACATTGGACAAAAATGTTCCGGAACTTGGTATGCGGAAACCAATCGCGAGAAACATGTGTGTCTACCATCATATGTGCGCACACTTAGGACGTATTTTTTGTCCAAAAACGATGTTTCTACAACATTTTTTCGATCGCTCGTGAGTCGATCCGGATCTAAGGGAAAGATGTTACAATTTACTGCGCATGCTCAGCCAAGCCACGTGATCAGCCATTGTTGCAAAAACGTTGTAAAAACGAACTTCAAGCTAGGATTGCCACGTGAATCTGTAATCTTTTTTGAATAATATATTATATTGAATGAATATTAAATAAATGAAAATCAATGAATATTGAATGAATGAAAACGACGATCACACGTGTTTTTAAACAACAGAAGCATACACGCCTTAGTAGAAGCGCCATACTGGACGTGTTTGTTGAAGGATTCTTTGAACATTTTGATGGAGACAGGTCAGCATTCTTCAACATGTTGAGGAATACAATGTTTCAGGTTTCTCTTGAATGTATGTAGTTTACATGTTTTATGTTCAATGTTTAAGGTTTAGTGTAGTGGAGACAAGGCTTAACAAATTTTCTGGACACCCTACTTTTCCAAAAAAATTAAGGACGTACTTTTTGAATGGCCCCCAAGTGGAGTAAAACCATATAAGAATCGAGGACCAAGGTTTACACATTGTTTGGTGGTGTGCATTGGCTTTGACCATTTTAGAATTCAAAATTTAAAATGGAAGTATAGTAATCTGGCACCAGCTTCTGTATAGTTTATCAAAACTCTGAGATCTTTTTGTTGCCTTGAAGTAAATTCGTCACTCGGAAGTTATAGACGAGGTCAGGGGATTAGAATGAATCACGCATTTTTAAGGCAACTTTCATCTCCGTCACGCGATTTTAACGTTGATTTCTTAAAAAGTCGCAAAAAAAAAAAAGAAAAAAAAAAGTATATTAAATTTTGGATCCATTGTTCCATGTGGCTGGGAAGATTGCATACATGAATTTTTGCAGTGAAGATGACCTGGATATACTAACATTAAATATCCATAAAGACATTGTGTTTTTTTTTTATAGAAATGTCCCCACTTTAAATTTTTATATTGAATTTATAAAGGACAACGAGTCTGGAATACTATTAATCTCGTTGTCCTTTATTGTATTTAAAACAACCACTTTAAGATAGCAGCAATCAATATTACATTCATAAAATCTCACATTTAGTGAGCTGAATTTCCATATCACTTTTTTGTGAAAACTACGTACTACTACAACAGGGGGTGTTGAACATAATATGAACACTAAACATTTTAGTCTGTATTTATGTTGGCCATATTGGGATTACTTCGACCATAGATACAAGTTCAAAACATGTATGGGGGAAAGTGTTCATATTATTTTGTCCACCCTTGGCATATAACGTGGCATCTTTTCATCGGTAATACCCTGGACACACTATGAACTTAAAACTAGTTTAAGTCTGCTAAACTAGATTACCTTAGATAGTGTGGCCTTCCATAGTTAGCTAAACTCGTTTATTTCTCGGTTAAAACTCGGTTAGTGTAAACGACTTTTAGAAACAAGTTTAGCTGGCTAAACGAGATTAAATGAGTGGTCACACTGTTATCAATTGCCATACCGTATAGGGATAAAGGTGGGCACCATTGTATCAATCAAGATGGCGGCTAGAAAGCCAAGAAAGGAATGGTTTGAAGCAGATTCTCAAAGGATTTGCTGGCGATCTATGGGTGCCATGATGATTGATGACGTTTGTTTAGTTGTATTGCATTATGGGAACCGATATCCCATGATGCAATGCTCTAAACGAGATTATACAAACACAGTGTGTCCACTCATAGATAACCGTCTTTGAGAAAGATAATCGAGGTTAGTGATAAACTATTTTAAATTTATAGTGTGTCCAGGGTAAAAGGTGGGTTCAACAAAGGGACACCCATAATGTACTTTGCACTTACAAAAAGTCCAGTCTCCACCATTGGCAGAAGGGTAATGTTGCTTCCATCCTGGACACCATTTTCACTTAGGCTTCCTTCTCTCAGCTCCCTGTAAGAAATTTAAAAAACAAAATTAAACATAAGGAATAAATATGATCTAAAAATGAAAAATGTGGGGGTCTTCTTCAATCCAACGATGTGCCACCGCGGCGCCAAATCCTAAAATAGGCACACGGGGGAGTCCACGATGTCGAAGTTTCCGAAATAAAAAAAATCTGTGGCAGGCTTAAATGTACCTTTCGTAACGAAGGCATAAAAAAAAGTAAAATTAAACAGACCACAAGCGTGTGGGTGGCATAAGTGTTTCGAAGTCGAGTGTGCCGCAAGAAGAAGAAGAGGAGGAGGAGAATGTGGGAAGACTGCCAAAGGGTTGAAATTGTAGCTCGTTTGTCTAAAATATTGAAGGTAAAAAGAGGGGGTCTAAAGGATGAAAAAGCAGATAATCCGGTTACTTGTAAATGGGGGATGTGGGGCAATGCGAAGATGGCTGGAGACGGATTCAGAAGTTGCATGGCGAGGAGGTGAAGTTGGTGCAGACGGTGTCTTGCGGAGGCGAGACTGACTGCCAATCGATTGCACATTTAGTTGGAGAGAGAGGAATGTACTGTAACACCTCCGTAAAACAAACGTGAAAAAGACGGTTGGGAAACGCCTAAGAGGATGCATGCAGCTCTGGAAAATGTACCATGGCAACCAAATGTTCTAGTACACGCAGATGTAAAAAAACGCGTTTCTGCAAACATGTTTGCGGAAACTAAGTTTGCTCATGTGGTGGTAATCATGAAAGGAAAACGTGCATGTAAAATTCTCTAAACATATTTAGAACTCTTTTAAAGGGGATTAAACCCTATCTCTTTCAATGGGAAAATTTGCAACGACACTCACAGTCAAACAAAAAAAGATTTAATAAAAATAAAAATTGTTTAAAATAGCTTGATAAATCAGCAATGGTATCACTTTTTCGTTTTTTACTTTGATCTGGTAGAATTTTTTAAAATTAATAAACAAGTTTGAAAAATGTCCTTTAATTTGAATTCTTGTGCTGCCACCTGCTGGCAGCGTGGGCAAATTAACGGACATTTCTCAAACTTGTTTATTAATTTTTAAAAAAACTACCAGCTCAAAGTGAAAAACGAAAACGTGATACCAAAGCTGATTTATCAAGCTATTTTAGACAATTTTTATTTTTATTTAATCTTTTTTTGTTTGGCTGGAACCCATTGGAAGTGATAGGGTTGTGATCCACCTTAATGTATACGGGTGTGGTGTCCGATTAAATGTGGACAAGGGGTAGTTGTAAGTTTTTGGCGGCATAGGTTTTTAGTGGCGTAAGTTTTTTACGGCATAAATTATGTGCGGTGTAAGTTTTTGCAACATAGGTTTCTTGCAGAATTAGAAAGTAGACGTTATTTCGATCATAAAAAGCCAACAAAATCGGAAAAAAATGTAACTGAAGGCCCCTAAAAATGTTCTAAAAAGTGTATATTGTTGAAGACATTTTTGGGGCCCTTCAGGTACATTTTTTTGATTTTTTTTTCTTCTGGTTTTTATGATTGTAATAACGTCTACTTTCCAATTCTGCAAGAAAAAACTGCAATTTCAAAAGTCGAAATTTTACCCATTTTTGAAAAAACTGTATTGGTATTAAAAATCTATGAAAACTCGACATTTAAATTGCAGTTTTTTCTTGCAAAATTCGAAAGTAGACGTTTTTGCGATCATAAATAGCCAAGAAAATCGGAAAAACATGTACCCAAAGGGCTCTGAAAACGACTTTAAAAATGTACATTTCGTGTACATTTTTGAAGTAATTTTTGGGGCCTTTCGAGTACATTTATTTCGATTTTTGTTAGCTTGTTACGATAGTAATAACGTCTTCTTTCCAATTCCGAAAGAAAAAACTGCAATTTAAAAAAAATATATAAGGTGAAATATATATTATATATAAAAGGTATATTCTTTTAAAATAAGTGCAAGACATTCCTGCAGGTAACTAACCACTGACTGGTAGCTCAGAAATTGCCCTATACAGTAGAAACTCGATTATCCGGATTTTTGCTTATCCGGATGACCCATTGTCCCAATTATTCCGGATAATCGAGTTTCTACTGTTCTTTAAAAGTAGTCTCTATGCGCATTTAGACATTTATCCTACTGACTAACGAGGCACGTGTTTTCCCTGATAAAACTCCTTGGGTAGCTGCTTTAGGATGTCTGTAACTGACTCCTTCATGTCATTTTCCGACATAAATGGAGTTCCCTAGAGCTGTTTTTTCAATTGCCCAAAAATGTGGAAATCACAAGGCGATAAGTCGGGGCTGTAGGGTGGATGTTGCAGCATTTCCCACTTGAACCGTTCCAGCTTTTCCCGGACAAGATTAGCGACGTAGGGACGAGCATTGTCGTGTAGCAAGATTACCCACTCTTTCCATTTTCCAGGTCGTTTGTTCTTGATTGAGGCACGCAGTCAATCCAGTGTTTCACAGCTTAGAAAACGATTGATTGTCTCTCAAGGATTAGAAAATTCGATCAGTAGGGGGTCCCTCACGATTTAAAAAAAATGTCATTAACACCTTTCTGGCGGATATGACTGTCTTTGCTTTCCTTGGTGGTGGTGAACCAAAATGTTTCCACTGTAAACTTTGCCGTCGAGTTTCAGGCTCATAGTGATGGCACCATGATTCGTCACCTGTCACAATTGCAGACAAGAAGTCGTCACCCTCATTTTGATACCGAATGAGATGAGTCAAGGCAGCACCGAACCTCTCAGTCTTCTGGCTGTCGTTCAAAATCCTGAGAATCCATTGAATGATGGTGTGAACCGAACTGTGACTAATGTTGACATGCTCTGCCAGTTCATCGATGCTCCATTCTTGTCTAATCAGCTCATCCACCTGTGCAATTGTTTTGGGGGTGATTGCAAGGTGGCTTTGGCTCGGTATTGGATCATCTTTGCAACTGCCACATCCTTCATTAAGCCGTTTGCTCCAACGCTTCACAGTGGACAATGAAATGCAATGTTCGCCGTACACAGCAGCCATATATGATGACTAATGTCGTGTTGGGAAATGCCTTCAGCTGTCAAAAGGCGCGTCCATAATGAGCAGGACCAGTTTTTAACTCACTGTTTGAGAGCATTAAAAAATTGTTATTCTCACAACAACGTATCACTTTCGTAAATGAGAACCGTCTCTTTGCTATGCACATGAGTTGCAGATAATGGACCGAAACATTTTTGCATGGGGTAAGTTGGCTAACTTTCATTTGACTCGCCCTTGTATAAATAAATAAAACAGCAAGTAAAGTAAAACCTCTATAATCCGAATGTCCATAATAGTTATCCGAGCCAATTGCAGTACGTACTAAATGTGCAAAATTCAACAAGTTTATTAGATTTGTAATATTAATTTATAAATCATCTTCAAAAATGGGAGTATTTTTCTTTATTTTACTATTCAAGTTTAAAGTGTGCAATTGCGCATGTGCCACATGACTTCCAATGCCGTTAAATTTGCAGCCTGGTCAAATTTCTCAGCATCGTATTCAACCGCTTTCAACATCATTTTCGCATCACAAGTCTCATGACGGCGCATGCACAGATCACGTGACATTGAACGTTCAACATCATCGACACATTTTTTATTGAATATTTATCCTCCAGTAGAGGAAACACTGCTAAGGGATGGAGCCAGTGTAGGGTTTGGAACATCAGGTGATGATGGGTACAAAGTGGGTGGGAATTTAGCATGGAGTGATGAGAAGATGGAAGAGAGCAAGGGAGATAGCGATATATAATGATAACTGTGTGGTGCACACACCCATGGATGCCAACAAGCCAGAGCAGACTTGTATGCGCATATGCTTATATTAAGTATGTGTCCAGCACACACTTGCACACGCACATCCACCTCGAGGTGCTAGATCCGGGCATGCACACACTACTCAACATATAGATAAAGGGAACCAATAAAAGCTATATGTACGTGGAAGGGAACACAGTGAATGTGTTTGGAGCATATGCGTGCATCAATGGGAGCAGCAGGGAAACAGCAGAGGAATACAACATGGTTAACATGAATTTAATATGGTAAAACATGCTGGATTACAATAACAATGGGAAGTATGGGACAAATGGGAAAAGTGAAGGGTATAGGAGAGCCTGATTAAGGATAATGAGCTTGCGCATGGCAAGCTATATGTGGAAGGGAACACAGTGAATGTTTTTGTAGCGTATGCGTGCATCAATGGGAGCAGCAGGGAAACAGCAGAGGAATATAACATGGTTAACATGAATTTAAGGTAAAACATGCTGGATTGCAATAACAATGGGAAAGTATAGGACAAATGGGAAAAGTGAAGGGTATAGGCGAGCCTGATTAAGGATAATGAGCTTGTGCATGGCAAGCTGAAGAAATTCCCAGTAGCTGTCATTACCGGAATACTCAGAGGCTCTTGGGTCTAGGATGCCCATTTGTTGTCTCTCGGCATGGCAGGGGGCAAGGATGTGGAGTGCTGTCTGGGGTACCGGTTGCACAATAGCAGTCAGCACGTAGGATAAGGTGAAAGTGATGCAGATAAGCTCTAAACCCACTGTGACCAGTTAGAAATTGAGTTGTTAGAATATGGGGTTGGGGACAACATGAAGTTTTTGGGCAGATGCAAAGGTTGATAGATGGATGGAGACATGAAACCTCTCGTCCTTTTGAGAGGTCTGTGCGGCTGCGGCGAATAGTCGTTGCAACTCCACCATACTCACATCCCGGAGATTAGACCCAACAAAACTGATCAAGATGAGGTCGTAGGCCCAGGCAGTCCGTAGAAGAGCGGCCTCCCTAGTGAGCTCATCAGCCTGCTCATTCCCGGCAATCCCTATATGTGCCATGACCCAGGAAAATCATGCCGCAATTTCATCCTGAGCAGTGTGCACCAAGGCCGCGTAGATGGAGGTGACAAAAGGGGTCGGTGGATGAATGGTCGTGCATTGCGTCCGGTGTGCTCCTGGAGTTGCTAAAGATTGATTATAGCCAATGTTTCAGCCTTGGCAACCAAAGGCTGATGGAAGCTTTAATTTCCTTGTGAGCACGATGGTGGCGGCCAGTGGAACTGGACAGCTGGCCAAGCTCGTCAATTTGAAGATCAAGGAGAGCAATTTGTGCAATGCCCTAGGCTGTTACAAGAGAGGTAGTCTTGTAAACCTTGGCAGTGGCGATGACGAATTATGTTCTCTGGATTATTTTTGCATGGTTCAGGTAGGAAGAAATTGTTCTCTATGCCAACTTATTAAGGCCAATTTCCACCATTTGTCTTGGAAATTGCTCTAACAATATCTGAATACATACAGGTGCAGCTTTAACAAATGGCTTAATTATTTTGTCCACCATCTGCAAGTATTAATTTAATGAAGATAGTATAAAAGTAGAAATTTTTACTCTAAATAATCAGTTATGAGGCCATATGATTGGTAGCCGGCAATGCAGAAGCTTATTGATGCGAGTATCAACCAAATAGCTTTTGGAAGTATTCCATGACGTCGCTTTACATTGCTCACGATGGTGATTGAAGTATTTTGCAAGAATTCATCAACAGGCGATTTATCATCTTTATATTTGACGAAATTGAGATCACTGCTGTTGATAGCGTATGGCATTTCACTAGCAAAACAACTACATATCAATAAAAAATTATAATGCTGAGAGTTTAGTTAAATATATGCTATAAAACATTTATAAAGCCCACCCGGAACGAAAAAACAAATATGGGACATGTATGCATGGACATCCATGATTCATTTCATAAATGGTTAACCAGAAATTGGACATATCTAGGGTTTCCCAGGTATGCCCGTGTATTGCTATATTCAATAATGTATGTTCATTAATCCCACCCATATATACATAGCTGATATAATTATCATTTTACGATGCATATATGGTTCATGATATGGACATGATATCGCAAATAAATTGCTAAAATATAGCCAGGCGATGCACATATGGCCATATAAAGCTCATTTAAAAAAATTATTTTGTACATGACATTAAAACAAATAAATATTTGTAGGGGAAACTGAGGATCATTGAGACACTTTTTACTAAACTATTTTTTGCGCATTTACGAGTATTAATTATGCCATTGACCTAAAATTGTAAGGATATGTGATCTAACTAATTGGTTGTGTATGGAAATTGTATTAAGTCATTATATCAAATCTACTGTAAAATTGTAATATTTGAAAAGTCTTTGTGGAATGTCTTATTTTACCCCACATCTGGGGTAGAGCGAGACTTTCTTAAGTTAGACAAAATTATGCAAACAAATTGTAATAACTTGTATTTATTATTGTTAAGCTTAAAATGTAATCAGTTGCAACTGAAATATGGTGTAATCTAATTATTATACTTCAAAATAGCTGACTTCGATTTTCATCTTGCATGCTAAAATCGTTCAATTTAAAATTTTCCAAAATATTTACGCCTAATTTTGATTCATTTAGCAATGTTTGCCATTTACAAAATAATAAGTATCTATAAATATAATATATACATACAATATAATAAGTATCAAAGTTTACAACAAGTAGAAAAATGCAAATTCAAAGCGTGCCCCAAATCAGTAGTTTCAGTTTACCCCACACGGATATTGCCCATAGAAACTTAAATTGTATCAAAACCATTATTCAATTAAAACGATAGGTTGCTATTTATTTAGCAACAAGAGATGCATTAATTAGCATCAGATATAATACTTGTAATTAAATATTCAGGTGGAAATAACAATGATTTTTATAATTAAGAACAAAATGTTTTCACAACTTTGTTTGCTCCATTTTTAGATTAAATCTATAAAGTCAATATCTACAGCAGAACAACACTTAAGTGCAAAAAAATCGACTCACCTGCATGAATCAAGTAAAAATGTGTTTTTGTCAGCAATCAAATGTCCGATTTAAAATCGGGAAAATGTGTTTTGTAGACAATTTATTCCTCTTTATAATTCGCTAAATTGTCATTAAATTCCAACTGTATCCTTGAGGAGAAAAATATTGAACTTAAAGCAATCCAAATTTGCATTGTATATGACAATATGCATCATTGTACCCCATGGCTGTAAGTGTTTCTGAATGCAATTTGAGTATCAGAGCCTAATAAGCACATACCCACAGATATAGAGTTAATTATTGGTTTCTCGATAAAATGACCACTCCACCAGAAGTAGCCGCACGAGCTGCGGGCTATTCTAGAGAGAAATTCAGCAGACATCTTTTTTACACTAGACGAATTATAAACAGGAATAAATTGTCTACAAAACACATTGTTCCGATTTTAAATCGGACGGTGAGTCGAATTTTTTGCACTCAAGCGTATTTTATAATGTCACTGACTCACCTTAACCCATGTCTCAATGCTCCTCAATCTCACATACAACTTAATGTTACAATAAGTTATGCAAAAAATAAGATGTGCATTTAAAAGATGTCTTACCTATAAATTTGTAAATAACAACGAATGATAGTTGTTTTCAACTATTTTCTTTACCAATTGCTTTGTATTAAAAACGTTGTTTTAGACAACTGACTATATATAGCGTCTAAGCATTCACATACTTATGTATAGGTGTTGATGATCGATGTGCGCAGTATATATATATATAATTTAATTTGCATTAACTAATTGCTTAGTATTCTGTTAATGATATGATTCTTATTGATCAGGGTGGTACACCAATATTAACTTTGACATGTACGTAACGTGATGATTAATATTTTGTGCTTACAAACTTGATAAATTAATTTATATTATGAAATTAATAGCACTATTAAGATAGAGGAAGGTATTGATCTCAAGCAAATATTTTCTCAAAAAATACCATTTCGTGCTGTATTTTGTGCTAACAGAGATGATGAATTAATTTAGATATTAAATTGATAGCACTATTAAGATACAGGAAGATATTGATCTCTAACAAACACTTTCTAAAAAAGTATATTGAAATTCACCAGAAGTGTCAAGGGAAAATCGCAATATTTCAGCATGTTTTATAAAATTGCTCCGCATATTACATATCGAAATTATGTTATTGGTTTCTGGTAATGACTTTTTGAAAGTGTCATAGAATTTATATTTCTTGAATATTTGCTCATAAAATGTATACTTCCGAGAAACGTTTTGCTATTTATAATGAATAAATATTTGGTTTTGGAGATTAATATATGCCTTTCATCTAATTATTGACAATGTTATGTTGACATTTACAAGTCATAGTGGAAAGAGTGGGTATGAATGGGACATTTCTCACCTTTTTATTTTTAAAGTTATTCACAAACCATAAAACATAACATATTTTATTCATAAACTTACTATTTGAATATTGTGCACAGTGTTGAAAATATTTTCTTGTTACTAAAATAAGAAAAATATTTGAAATTAAACTACATCCATACCTTTGCTTTACCACCTAGATACGTTCCAGAAAAGTTTGCCGGAAAGCGAGAAGCCATATGACGAATTAATTCTTTCTGCATTGTGAGTTTCATTTTTTGCCTTCATAAACAAAGTGAAGCCCATAACTTGTTTTATTGCTAGACAGATTGTGCAAATTTGGGCAATTTATCAAATTTTTTGGCCACTTTCTTTAATTACAGTATTTGTTTTTAGTAATATATGACGAAACCTTGTAGGCCGTAAATAGAAAAAGTGCCATAATTAAAAAAGGCCATTATAGCAAAAAGCCGCATAGCGAGGTATACATAGGTGTACTCTACATATTGTCACATAAAGAAGACTTAAGTGATTATTTAACGTGCCTTGATGAGACTCGGCTTATCTCTCCATGCGGAAAAAGTTTTTGTTTGAGTGTTGTTAATTTACTGCAATACGTTGCAAAGAGTTGGGTTGTTGCGTACATGCCAGCGATGCGATAAACCAGCCAAGTGACTGGTAAGTTATTATTTATGTTAGAGAGTAAGTAAGGCAATAGCTGCAATGGTGTGACGGTGGGCTTAGTTGGTGATTGCGCCTTGGTCAAGGTTATGGAAGGGTTGGGACATGAATAAAGGAGATGATGCCAGTCCTGCAGTCTGATTTCACATAGGGGGCATGGATTGTGTTGGTGATATGGATATATCAGTTTTTAGAGCAGGCATATAGGGGCTAATACATAGTTGTAGGGAGAATTTTTAAAAAGCGATTTTTATGGTTAATATATGGCTGGTATAGTAAAGAATTAAGGTTTTTGTGTGGGCATGCTGATGCTTATGATTTTGTCCGCGATGGAGGTGTTTCTAAAAAGAAAATACAAAGGATTACTCAACACTAACTTCATTTTTTTTATTTATTTGCAATAATAAGAACACAAATTACATTTTATCAGGATTTGTTATGAAAAATAACAAACTAGTGAAAAGAACTAACATCAATTCAAAATTTGTAGGTTTTCCGCAATCTTTACCATCCTCCACACTTCCTAGAAACTTTTGCAAGTATGCTTATGTCTTGTGTATCAGGTAATTACAAATTCATGGTATTCTCCTTTCTTGACAAAAAAATTATTTCAACTTCTTTGAGTAAATACCAACTTGAATGAACTTTCTCAACATAATGTACCACATTCTTTTTTTTTTGGCAAATCTCACCAACATAAACAGAAAAAAAACTAATGCATGTGCAACCAAGCCATGCTCCTGCAAATTCACAAATGCCAGAAGATCCCAGCAACAGAGACTGTCCTATTCCTACTGCACTGTTGTGTCCCCATTTCCTGCAACTAAGTCTTGATTGTTATGAGACACCTAATAATATCATAACCATCCTACCTGTTGTAGATGTACTTGTCTCAACAAAATTATCAAACATTGTCTCAATAAACTATACTTTTAGAAAAGTTTAATATTGGAAGTAAAAACTTACTTTTTGGTAGTGAAATCTTTTGATTAAACAGAATTTTGCACAAATCAATGCAGGGACACTAATGCAATCTAAGCACAAGTGTCAATATTTTTACAAATTAAAGTTTTAAATTATTGGCAATGTCCCATCCTCCTGTATCACATTCATACCTACTCTCAACCTATATCATGGTTTTAAGGTTGAAATTTTTTATATACATAGTCTGATAACGTCAATATTAAAAATTAAGTTAAAAAATATCACAAAACTACTGTAAGGGGTTTCTTTTGTAGCTTTTATTTTTACATAATTCACTTTAAACGTTCTGGTTCATATGAATGGATTTTGGAGAAATCATTTCCTTATGTCATGTCCGAAGGACCCGAATTGTCCTTTTTGACATGAAACAGCCAGGCTTGGCAAGTAGTGAATACAGATTTATTTATTAACTTAGGAAACAATTACAGCGCTGCCTGCTAACTTGCAGGACTTTATAATCGCATCAAACAAACATAAGACTTGAGCCGGAGCTGACGCGTGCATCTCAAAGGTGACCAGCTTGGTCAAACCCCAAAGCCAGACTGCCCTCCCTCATGACCCAAGCTCACCAGCAAACCTTGTATCGGCCTTGCTGGCTTGCCCAAGGCAGCAGAGAGTGCAATTGCTACATAATTCACACAGCACATAACATGCAAACCTCACACCTCGGGGGAACCTTACACTTAGTATTGTTACTATTTCACATTTAAAATTAGGCAAAATGTCACTCTGTAGTGATTTATTATTTATTTGTTAACAGTTAAAACTTAAAAAATGCTAATGAAATTAATACGGATTATGATTATGATAATTGTGACATCATTTTGGTCATTTTTCAGTGATTAAAGAGGGTATTTTGGCAAATTTGCATAGACTGATTAACTTTTAAAAATTGATCTGCCTTTGGTGTATTGATTTTGTCTACTCAATGTGTTGGCCATGATGTTCAACAACACTTCTACACTGTCGTTTCCAGGTGGCAAACACTTTTTTGGTGAGCTTTGGAGTTATTTTGTTTCATTCCTGCTTACAGACTTTCCAAAGCCCATTCAATGTTGTTGCTTTTCGTTCAAACAGGCGTTGTTTTAGATATCCAAATCCAAACTAGTCGATTGGACTTATGTCAGGTGACTTCACTGGAATGAAATCGTTGACCAAAAAATTTATTCCGGTTGATTTCTTTACTTCCTGCAGGTACAGGGTAATTTTTTTGGCCGTATCGCTGTAGCCCTTGTTATGGTGGAACGTTAGACAAATGAAGCTCTTTGAGATAGTTTTCGAGTGTCTTTGGCCAAATAAGATTTGAGGACTTTTTTATGTAGAAGTCTGCATTGACCTTGACATTCTTGGGAACTTTTATTAATGGTAAGTGAACCCTTCCTCACAAAATACCAACAACGATGAAACCAACTGGTCAATCTTCTGTGCACTTGACAAGCCATTCTTCTGGGGCTGTTTCACTGTGAGTCACATAGCAGATTTTCCTCTGGCCATTGCAGTTGCTCAGATAGATCATGCTTCATCTAAAGTAACCATGAATTCTGATTTACCTCTTGCTAGGTGGCATTCATACATTATCCTGGCATTGGTCATTCGATTGGCACAATGTTAAGGGAGAAGCTTGTGGCAGGACACCTTTTTCCCAGTTTTCTTTTTAATTCTTTGTGAATGATGATGTTGACAGAGAAAGCAGATATCAGAAATTCTTTTGCCATCGCCCTTTGACTCATTGGGTTAGATTTGCAGACCATTTGCTTGACTTTTTTGATGTTATGCTTAGGTCGAGCAGTTTTGGGCTTTGCACACAAGCTTTTTTTCCAGAATTTTTGGATTCCTGCCACTTCAAACTAACATTATTGATGATTCTATGCACAGTTGACTAGTTTATGATGATTCCAGGTGTGCCGAGAGCCAGGGCCGGGCCCGGGGGAATGGCCATATATGTTATCACATTTCGGGGAGGGGGTGGGGAATTATAAAAAATTGCGATTTTACCTTAGAAAAATTGTGTTTTTACCAAAGAAAATTTGCGTTTTTACCATAGAAAAATTGCGTTTTTATTTTTACAAAATTGAAATTTTACCTTAGCAAAATTCAGATTTTACCAAACAAAATTTGTGTTTTTACCAAAGAAAATTTACATTTTTACCTTAGCAAATATTAGATTTTACCATATAAAAATTGAGTTTTTACCATAGAAAAACTGCGTTTTTACCTTAGAAAAATTGCGTCTTTACCTTAGAAAAATTGCGTTTTTACCTTAACAAATTTGAAATTTTACCTTAGCAAAATTGAGATTTTACCTTAGCAAAATTCAGATTTTAGCATAGAAAAATTTCGTTTTTACCAAAGAAAATTTGCATTTTTACCAAAGAAAATTTGTTTTTACCTTAGTAAAATTTAGATTTTACCAAAGAAAATTTGCGTTTTGACCTTAACAAAATTGCGATTTTACCGTAGAGAAATTGCGTTTTTCAGTTTTCATGACAATTCCAAAAGGTCATTATTTTTTCACACATATTCCGGAGTCCTTGGCCCGGGGTATTTTATCCCCTTTCGCCCCCCTCTTGTCAGACCTGGATGATTCCGCGTTTCTTCAATTTAAAAAGAATACAATTCTGCGAATAATTGAGTTTGGAAAGTGTTTTTTTGATGGTCACTGTTTCAACACTAGTGTGAGGCTCCATTTTAAATTCGAATTTGACAAAATTGTATATTTTTTAACTTCATGAGATAATCAAACTACGTGCAAAAAAATATAACACTTGCATGACTATATCAAAAGATAAAGCGTTTTAAAAGCTATGCACATTTGCCAAAACACCCTCTGTATATAACAACCCACGTTTAAGGAGTCCAATTTTAAAAACGTCGTCACATTTGCTTCCTATTGGACTTGTGTTTTCCTTTGGCATCGTCTAAGGGAGCATTGTGACTGTCATGAAGGGCATTTTGTTGATCAAGTTCATTTTCTGTAAATGACCACTTTTGTCTTTCACCACTACCAAGTATCAAGTAGGCAACACCTCCAAAGGCATAAGTTGCACATGAGATGTAGAAAATAGCTAGCCATTCTCTTCTGGTACCCTATTAAAAATCGAATATGCGTTAAAAAAAACCACTTGTCACAATTAATTGTAATAATTTCACTTACATTTGGTGTTAGTAGGCCTACTAGCAGCGGAGAGAGTATTCCAGGAATAGTGGCAAATGTGTTAGAAATGCCCATTAGTATCCCGGCGTGTTGTGGCGAGAGATCAACATGATTACAAAAGTATCCCCCTGAAAATTAACAAATCCCCTGTTAAAATGAATTTCCCTGCCATGAAACTACAATAAAATGTGGATATTTTGGGAGAAAGGGGATATAATTTTGTACCTGTCATTGTTTTTCCCATTTGGAATGTGCCAAGAGGGTTTCAATGTTGTTTTTCAGCCAGTTGCAGAAAAACTCTTCCAAAACATTACGGCGACTTCTCAATATTTTAAAATTCTCATATTCTAAATGACGGCCAATTTTATTATGGCACCTGTTTTGTGTTTTTGTTAATGCCGTCAAACTTTCATTTCGGGAGGAAAACGGGAACGGCTGTTGTTAAAACGGGTCAATATAGTGATCCATATATGCCTCATATTAACATATACGTAAAAATAATAGGCTACGATAGTCGAAAATCAGACATGAGTGGGGTTATTTGGGTCTGGCCCAAACTCGCGTTTCTGGAATTTTGATAATTTTATATTTTGTTCTGTATTTTCTTATAATAAATTTTAAGTGTTTTAACACTTTTTTAGAATTCCAAAAAAAACACCTAAATTTGACTCACGGTATCCACATTTTATAGTAGGCTTTAAAGTAAATGCAGAAATCTTGCATTATACGGTCAGAGCATTTTCAAGGACTTAAAAGATTACCAGAATATGATATTCCTGCCGTTGCTTGAGTGATAACCAATACTGCAACTGCTATGTATCTTTGTTGACAGTGAAGAAAAGTTATTGCCAACATACATGCAGAAGGAATGAACATTCCTGGAATAAAATGTAAATGTAATGTGCGCTTATTACGAGGTAATTTGTTTACTGTCAAGTTTGCAAATTCGCAAATGTGGTTATTTACACTAGCCAGGGTCATGTTACTTACCAATACTTGTGATTAATTTCCTTTGCGTTGTTAGGGAGAAGAATTCACGTTTTCTCAAATAATCCGAGAATTTACCACATAACAAAAGCGTTATGAAAGAGCACAAATTTGGCAGGGCTGATAATAAACCATTCTATAAAATTCAAAAGTTACAGAAAGTTTTAAATTAAATTGATTTCTTTGCATATAATTAAAACACAATTCAAAGTAATATCAACCAATCTTGATATACACACTGTCAATATTTTGTTAAATTGAAATTTTAACAAGGGGGCTTTACAACAGTCGTATGATACAGTTGATTACATACCTGCTGAATATCGAATTTCAGGACTTCTTTCATGAATAGTGGCAAACTTATTGTCAGAGTATAGAGACCCCAGTTACCACACACATGGGTTATAACAATCCCCCATACGGGTCCAGACTTCACAAAATCTTTCCATGGTGTCATCATTTTCTATAAAGCATTTCAACCAGGATTTCTTTGTTAATAACATGTGAAAAACAAATATTTTTAATAAAAAAGAAGTTTACTAACTTCTCCAGACTGATGATGGTCAGTTAGTGCAAACTCGAGGTATTTTCTTTCCTTCAACGATATTCTTGGATGACTTTCATACCCATCATAAACCAAAAATGTTAGCACGATGACAAAAGCAATACCAAACATGCCTATAATGGAAAGTAAATTGTAAATAAAAATCAAATGTTGTATTTTATCATTTATTAGATTATTAACATTATTACTGTATAATTTCTGCAAATAAAGTACTAATTTGGGAAAGAAGCTTATGAACTTGAAAACGCTACTTCAAAAGAAACTATAAGAAATCATCTTAAAGTATAATAAGAATTACTTATCTAAGTTAATAAAGAATATCCGAAAAAATCAATGTGCTGTAGCATACAACACTTGTAGAAGTAACAAATGCAAAGAAGCATAAGTTGCACATTTCACATTTGGCATGAATATGTTGTCAGAAATGGGGGGAAAGTATTTAAAGGCACTACGAGTCTTAGCCTGTCTCGCCTGGTTTATCAAGTCATGGAGAGTTTGCGTTTAAGGGGAGATATAGTGTAAAGAGTTGATTGTGAACTTTGGCCACGTTGTTGGGCCATGAGATGGCACTGATTAGGGTTTGAAAAATGCATGGGATGTTGTATGTTGGTGATTGGGAGTGGAATCGATTTTTCTTTAATTGATATTGATGAAAATCGAGGCAGGTTGAATCAGGTTAAATAATTTATTTATTTAAGGCTGTTAAAGTTTAAAAAAGCTTAAACAGTTAACCGGAGGTATTGTTGAATCTGTGATCAAAATAATACTGTGCCCTGTTTGCAAAAATAAAGGCTTTTATAGCAGGCCAATTAGTTAATTGGCATGCTATGTTATGCAAAACATGCTCCTAGTATGTGGGAAAAGGAATTCCAAATATGTCAAGGAATTCCTAATTGGGCAAGAAATTCCTAATGGGTAAAGGTTAGGCGATCACCCAGTGTAAAAATTATAAATGTTCATACTGGTCCCATTAAAAATGTTGATGGTAAATATGGTAATTACATATTATCTTAGACTACCTCAACCGACTGCTCCCATCCTAACCTAACCTAACCTAGGTTAGGTTAGGTTAGGATGGGAGCAGTCAGTTGAGGTAGTCTAGAATAATACGTAAGAACCATAAATATTCATGTCATTATAAATCTTATTGGAGAATACCAGCATCAGTACTAGCACCAGTAATACCCATATACTACTGCTATAGTGCTAAACTGGCAATCAATACAATATGATATTGGTAATGTCTAACCAGTTTATATCACGTAAGGTGTGTAAGGTTAGCACACCAATACAAATTATACATGCATTCATTCATGCTTTGATTCACTTCATAATGCTTGTGTAATACTGTGAATGCTATTCACAAATTAATAATTAATATTAATTTATAAATATAAATGTAGTTTCAATGGTGAACTATAAAAATTCAACTATTTATGCTTACATTTGCAGTTATAATACCAGCAATAATATATTACATCAAAACATATTTCTAAAGCAAATTTGCCTTTATTAATTTATTTTGTTCAACAAGTAGATTTAATTACACTGATTGGGAGTAGAATCATTTGTTCAATGGGACATGTCCCATTTTCGTTGCTCAATATGGTTAACATAGTTTTCTGATTCAAAATGAGCTGGTGTTAAAAGCCTACGGGACAATATACCACATCTAAGTATGCCTTCTAAGTTTTGTCATAAGTGTTTTTTGTCTTATTGGTTACACTTTATGGGTACATTTATCTATTGATTAGTATACAGGTATGATAACTGGATTAGGGCACAGGTATGATAACTGGATTAGTATACCAGTATAAATCAGATCGTTTATACCAGTATGCCACATACAGGTTCCATTATGTTACTGGGACCAGCATTCCATAACCTAGTGTCATACTGGACCAGAACCTACTTTTTTTCCAGTAGGGAAGGGTGGGGTGACTGCCTTTATCCAGCCATTTAAGGCGTGTGAGAGGAGGAAAAGGTTCATTGATTTAGCCCTTAGTTTGTAGATGAGGTAGGCTGGTGTGGTTGGGTCAAGGCAGAATACCCTGTGGAGGTATTGCGTTTGTAACACATTGAGGGCATAGGGTGCTGCCCAGGTCGATAGGGTAGCATTGGATGATAATATTCAAGCTTTATGGAATTGCCAACGCCGATGGTCGAGTGGGTTATGTGCTTGCCTCTCGATTCTAAGATGCTGGGTTCACTCTCATGTCGAGGTCGGTGGGAATTTTTACGGATGGGAGAAATTCACTAAGTGGCGGCTCTTTCGGATGAGTTCCTCCCCCTCGAGAGGGGGCGGAAGTCCTCCTTCGTGGGCTAAATTACACAGGTAGGCGTTGAAGGCTCATTCCCTGGCGCTGGCGTTTAGCCCTGTGGTGCAGAAATAGGCCAACGTTAAAAATCAACCATACAAACAAATAAAACAAAGTATGGAATTAAATAAATCAAGGTGGGCAGGGAGATAATTTACTTTTTTTGAAATGAACATATTGAGTAATGTGATTTGTCTATTAAATCTGCTGTTTAGGGCATAGATGTTCTTTGGGGGAACATGTGTGAGAGAACCTCACGCCCAGTATGTCCAAGATTGCACCACCTCCAGGGGTACTCGGCCATAATGGAACCTGTTTAGTGGGGAATGGTCTTTCCTTTGGCTGAATATTAAATATTTTTAATTTAGAGGTGTTTAGGATAAGCGATTGAATTGAGTTGCAAATATTTTTTAAATGAAGCCAGCAATTTGTCAGGTCCCGGCAAGTTGGGACCAACAATAAGGCGTCGTCCGCAAAGTGTAAGCAATGTATCAAAGTATTGCCGACCACGCAGCCCCTATTTCAAGGGAGGAAGTGGCGCAGTTCAGACATAAAAAGGATGAAAAGAAGGGGGTCTCCTTGGAGAACCCCAAAATGTTATCAGAAATATACATCTCACTATCTATTGCACTATTTCAAAAACTATGCATATACTTGCCATTAACATAAAAAACCGAAGGCCATCCACCAGCAAATCCATATTGACAAAGTACAGCAGAAAGAGGATATGTCGTTAAGGTACCTACATAAATTCCTTTATAAAATTAAGAGTGAAGGGATTAGACAGTTGAATTAATTTGATTAAATATTTTAATTATTTTAAATGTTTGCTAACCTGAATATGCGATTCCCATTAGTTGACCTAATTCTGTTGGTGGTCCCCAACTGCTGATAATGGAATGCATTGCAGGAAACGAAACTGCCTTTAATATTATTTACAAAATTAGTATATATGCATTGTCATGGTAAATACAGCAAGTAAATAGACTCAACTTACTGCAAAGATTCCTTGTATTATTCTGATAACAAGCATAGCATAAGGACTAAAACGTGCAGATTCAGGAAGCGCCAAAGTCAAAATACTCACTATCCCCAATCCAATTCCGAGAACTCTTTTGCCACCAAATCTTAATACGAATGAACAATTAAAGTTTCATGTTGCGTGAAATTATTCTATAGTAGTATTCTATTGCAACCAGTGGCGTACATTTTGGAAGATATAATTGTTTAATATAATTTGCAACTATAGTAGTATAGTACACCCATATGGCGCCGGAAGTGACGTCATAGCTCCTCCCCCTCCGTGCATGCGCACTAGGCTCCTCCCAGTGACGTAATTTCAAAATGGCGGCCGGAAATAACGTAAAAAAGGCCGGAAGTGACGTAAATTCAAAATGGCGACCGGAAATGACGCAATTTAGGGAAAATAGGGGAAAAATGGCGGGAAATTCAAAAATTGACCGGAAGTGACGCAATTTAGGGGAAAAATAGCGGGAAATTCAAAAATTGACCGGAAATGACGCAATTTTGGGAAAAATAGGGGGAAAATGACGGGAAATTCAAAAATTGACCGGAAATGACGCAATTTAGGGAAAAATAGGGGAAAAATGGCGGGAAATTCAAAAATT